>JAPZDV010000016.1:1907611-1922445 GCA_029814665.1 Acanthurus lineatus
AGCCATTTTCAAAATATTTATCGATTTGCTACGTCACTTTTTACTTGATCTTCACATGTGTCTTGGGGCTTTTCCCTTTGGTTCCGCCACGTGGGTTCCTGGTCTTACCCCCCCCCCCCCCCCACTCATTTATAGCCGACTCCATGATGTCCAGGTGATGTACACAAATTCTCTGAATTTTTACTTGAAGACTGAATTTTTGACACTAGTTTGAAATTGAAGCAGCCCTGCTGATTGCTGCAGGACCAGTACAAGAGGAAGTGTTCTGCACTCTAAGCACATCCATGATCTAATTTTAAGTTGTAAAAGAACTTAAATGCAACCATTTCTTTTCATGTCTATGTTCTGGCTACACTACACCGTAAAAAAAAAATCAGTTATGATTGTATGTGCAGAAAAACAATGACTGCTGTTCAAAAATGCACCTCTCACCCTGAGAATTAGGGGATGTTTGATTAGATATGATTAACTGTAATAGATAAAACTGTTCTCATGAGAAGTAAAAGTCTTTGTTAAAAAGAAAACATCTGTGATGAAATTTACTGGAATGTTTCTAATACACACAACAGGAGGAGGGCGCTGTTCCTCCAGTTAAGAAGGTGAAGCTCTTTAATTCTAGCCACAGCAGATGATGAGAGGAGATAAAACCTGGTCAAAAAATAAAAACAAATCCTTAATGACTGTCTTCTTGATTAAAAGTCCACCTGCACTTACTGGCCACTGATGTGAGGTGAGGTGAATCCACCGTCATGATTCTGTTACTACAGTTGTGACCTGATTCTGAACTCTGAATACCAAAGACAACAAAGGATGAACAGGTTGTGTCCTCCAGATGAGGAGAGTCTTCCTAAAAACAAATCTGTAAGAAGTTTTGAAATGGGAAAAACCTAACTGACCCACTTTGACTGACTCAGTCTTGACTACACAGTTTATAAGTTGTGACCTGTCATTCTTGAGCCTGAAACAAGCTGTTCAATAAACATATGAAGCATTTATGAACTGGAAAACAGACAGAGTCCTATTGTAACGAGGAAAATACAGACCAAAATAAAACACACAGAGAACAGGGATATAATTGGTAATGACTTTTATTTTTAAACAAAGGTGCAGAGAAACAGTTGAGCAGAATGGTGTCTTCTCTCAGTAAACTGGAGGTTAAGCAGGCAGATAACAATGATCAAAATCCCCTTTCCATGCAAAAACACAGGCCACAGAAATCAAAATCCTCTTCACAAAAAAGAGAAAAGGCAGAGTCTCTTTGTTGTCTATACTACAATTTGAATTAACAAGCTCAAACGATAGTGCCAACAAGGCCAAGCAACAAGCAGCCCAAACAAAGCTGAAGGCACTAGTTAATTTAACACAGCTAGTGCACAAGGGACAAACGGCTGAGATGTTAGCAGAGGGGTTGGCAAGAGGCAGAAGTCGGGACCAGGTAAGGTAAGCAACAGGTGATCAGTGTGAAGGTTTGTGCTGGAAAGGCTTGCATTGCAAAAGAAGAATCTGGCAGTGAACAGAGGGTCAGAGTGGCTTATATACTGTGGCGAACAGGTGCAGGTGGTGGAGGCTATTTGCAGTGGAGTAGGGTGTGTAAGATTGGCTGGGGAGTGAGTGAGTGAATGATCATGCTGCATTCAGGGTGAAACAGAGAGACCAGAGATGATCAGACCGTAGACAATGACACTTATCATGTGGTCTTCTCTTTTTATTTATTACATACACACAAACTTTGGTTTTCTGTAATGTCAGGTTTACATGGTAAATAATGAATGAGATAAAACATGACTACAGCAAATAATGAGTAATTTACTGATTAACTAACTAACTAAATAAATAAACAATTACAACACAAACTTGCAGTGTTTTTTTTAAATGGTGCAATAAATCAAAAAAGGTTCATGTACATGGACAAAAATGTATTGTTTTGCACTCAGTATAACAGTATTTCATGCCTGCACCATATGCTGGACCTCATTTTTGATTAACCATGCTGAAGTCACTCGGAGGAGATTGGGGTGGATGCCAGATTCCCACTGGCAGAATCCAAAATGGGAATCCAGGGTGTAACCTCTGTCTGTGGTTTGGTTCAGACAACAAAAGCACTGATTAAAATTAAGAAAAACTTGTTCTGTTTACTGTCATAAAAATGTGTTGGCTGCAACAAATCTCTTTCTCATCATACATACAATACAATGACCTGAAGTATCACATTTTGTTTCAGGCAATCTTTTGATTTGTGCTATAGTGCCACATACAGTCTGAAACATTTGTAACTATTGCATGCATAAACTTTCTCACTGTTTCTCGAAGAAAATGTTTTCAGACTCACTTTAGAAAACAAAGCTGAAAAGTCTGAGTTTTTTGCATTGTAATAAATGTAAAATAAGATCATGGTGTATTAGGTTAACACTCAACAACATAACATATGGCATGTATTGCAGATCATACACAGCCATCTCCTGAGCCCTCCCTCCCTAATTTATAAACCACAAACATCCCTAAGGTTTTTTTTTTTTCAAAATTACACTGCTACAATAAATATTTAATGAATGATGTCCATCCCAAACAATAGTGCTACACAGCAGGATGAGTGACACTTTGGCAACGCCAACTTCCCCTCCTCCCATCTTTCACAGCTCACAGGTTTTCTCATATTATTCAGTGTCATTAAATACACCATGGAATCGGATTTTCGAAAAGAGAGATTTATATTGTAAAATACAGCAGCACATTTTTTCTCGCTACGTGTTGACGTGTGCTCCAGTCAGCATGTGGACTTCATATAAAGAGACGATCCAAACTTCCCATATGAGGGTGGGAGAGGAATGGAGAGAAGGTCAAAGTGAAGATCCAGGAGGCGTTTGGAGAAAGTTTTTTACAGCTGCAGTGGAACTCCTCTCATACATAACACACAGCTACAGATTGACACATATATGAGTTTGAAGGCCAAAAACTTATTACTACATTAGTTTTTAGTTTTAAACACCTTTTACACTGAAGCTGGCATTAATTTCTGTGCTTTATATGCTTAAGTTCTGTAAATTTCAACTAAATACAAATGCAACCCTTTTGCATCCATTCATTTATTCATTATCTGTAACTGTTAATCCTTTACAGGGACTTAGTGGGATGGGAGACAGGGTGGCTACATCCCAGCTGACATTGGGCGAGCAGCAGGGTACACTCTGGACAAGTCACCAGTTCATTACAGGGCTAACATGTAGAGACAAACAACCAGTCACACTGACTTACAATTGACACCTACCTGCAATTTAGAGTTACCAGTTAACCTGACTTGCATGTCTCTGGACTGTGGGAGGAAGCTGGAGTACGTGGAGGAACCCAAGCAGACATGAAGAGAACATGCAAACTCCACACAGAGAGGCCCTGCCCCAGCCGGGTCTAAGTCCAACTCCAGCTCCAGCCAGCTTGAGCCTTATTTTCTGAGGGCTCATAATTCTCACCCTGAATGGCATGAATTATGGCACAAACCTTGACTAAATTGGAAAAAACTGGAGCCATCCTTTTCAGTGTTAAAAGGTGAAGAGCGAAAAGTGAGTGAAGTGTTAGCTCTCTGACTTTGCCTTACACAACTCTGTGGCAAGTCTGAATAAAAAGGCATCTCTAGCATTTTGGCCCCAACCTCAAAGTACCAGTTTAGATCCTTTTGATCTTTTCAGAGCAGTTGAGGAATAGTTAGTTCTCACCTCACAGGTGACTTCTAATGCAGATATTCAAAGTCAGAGTGTTTTTCTATCTGGTGTCTTAGATACTAAGGATCTGGTGATCAGGTAGTTAGTCAAAGAAAAAGAATGATTTCCAAACTGCAGGACTCATTTCTATGCTATTTAATGCACCATAAACTTGTCATTTTAAGTACCAAGGCTTTTCCTCAGACTTATAATGGAAAAACATAGAATCCCCATCTTAAAAACCCATAATCCAATTGACAGATGCGCATGATATACCCCACCTGTTTTAAAGTTTGCATCAATCAACAGTTATTAGACATTAGTCATTGTTTTTACATTATAAGTCTGAAGAGAAGCCTTGGTGCTTGAAACATAATGTTTATGGTGCATTTAATAGCATGAAAAGAAAGATTCCTTGTGTTAAATTGGCCTATTTTCAGCCTAGAACCTGCACCTGGCAACTTCGGACACACGTGCAATTGTATATTTCAGATTGGACAGAAAATCTTAGTTTCATTCAGTGCACCGGAGTTTGCATCAAATTGCAAAAATCTGCATTAAAAGTTCACATGTTTTGGGAGGCAATTTTTTTTTTACCCATAAACAAAGATTATTTTTGGTCCTTGAAAGGCTCTGAGAGGTCGTTTGTGAACGAGCTGATGATGAGTGACCGAAACCTCAAGCAAACTTGTCCTACGTGCTTGGTAATGCAGTTGACTGCAGTTACAGACACTTGCGAGAATAGCAAGAGTCTTTCTTTGCCTCTTCTTTGTTTCTGCACTGTGTCTTAACTTAAGAAAAATCAGTCGACTGGTCTGTGATCCCCTGTGGTACAAGATTGAACCTTATTACTTTCTGACTGTGTTCTTTCTTTGCCCTCCATCTTGTGTGTGTGTGATCTGATAAAAATGTGGCATTAGAATACTAAGAAACCACTCTGGGACTGACCAACTCTACAATATACATTGTAGACAAGAAATATCCTTCTATTGTTTGTATTCAAGACTCAAAAATTGAATTATATCAAATGAGAATCAGCCCTGCATATACAGTACAAACTGACTTTGAGACACACTGACACACCTTCTTCACATCTTCTCCTGTGAGAAATAAATGGAAATATGATCCAGAGGCTGGAGTCATGACATCATTAAAACTACAGTCCAGTATTGTCCAACCTTCCACTGACTCTGATTTCCTTTCCCAGCATGTGACAGGTGGAGAGGTTTAGAGTCTTGCAGCTGAAATATATCCTTTTCTTCATTACTGGCAGTGAATAGGAGGGAGGAGGTTTGCAGAAAACCGAGTTTCTGCCAGTACAGTGAACAGCTGAGCGGTCTGGCATGACGTCAAACGGGAGGAATCAGGAGGAGTCGATTGCCATTCTCTTATCCTGCCTGACCTCTCAGCACTTACAGTAACAATCCTCCTCCTTCCTTTTCTCTTACTTAAAATGCTCTTTGTTTTAGTCTTTTGTCTTGTAACTTTTTCTCTATTTCCTGTTTAATCCTCACATTAGAAGTTCTGGATTCAAACAATATTCTTGATTCCAAAATAGAAAAAAAAGCACTTATTCTGTTCATTGTGTGCCAACAACATGTAATCCTGTCTAAAGGCTACTGAATTACAAAATCAAACATATCTCGTGTTATGAAAAGTGTCTTTTGTAGAAACAGGTGTGATGGTCAGGCCAAGAGAAACAGGGTTGTACTGACATTTCACACAGTGGGCTGGGAGGTGCCTCTAACTCATTTAAGCTCTAATTTCATTTAACGGAAAAAAAAATTGAATGAATGAAGATTTCTGTATTTTGAATCGAAGAAAAGTTGGGGAAAAAATGCAAAATGTCACACTAAAAGATACTCAACAAAAAGAAACTTTACTGCAAGCAGTTGAGCTAAACGGCCTTAAGCAATTCACAACTGAGCCTTCAGAAATTCAGTGTTGGAATTATGTGTTTCTGCAAGCCACAGATACATAGAGTATGTGATTTTAGTCACATAACATCAAGGTTTGGACACACAATGACATGGTTCACTTTAAATGCACACGTGAACTGATTTTTCACATTCTGAGAATGAGGGAAGGGATGGTAGTGGCAGAAACCTACAGTGTTAAAGACCACTTGAAATGACAAAAGCAAGTAACAGTAAGTAATTTGGCATTTGTTAGAACCTTTTCCAGCAATGTTTATGGTGACAAAATTCATACTTAATGGTATTTGAAACCAAAACATTATCTTTTCCTTACCCACACCAACTGTTTTTGTGCCTACTCAGTTCTTAATCACAGTGTTGTCACAACACAAAATCACATCCCAGTCACCATGTGTGTGTTATAGAGTTTTCTTGGAACCCTCATGCCTTTGATTCATCACCATTCTAGAACATTCTAGAACCTCTATCTCAGCTATTTCATCATGATTATTTCCATGGAACAGAGGAGTAGCTGCTGTAACAATTAACAAGGAAGTCCCTATCACCGGCTGGGTTGATGAGTAATGGTGTGTAATAACAAAGGTATTTGAGACAAAGGGTTTCAATATTTTCCAATCTTCTTGTTATTTTATGATTATCATGTTTGTCAAATTTTCTTGGTGGGTTTATGATTTTTCAAACAAGACAACTGAATTTGAAATTCATATTTAGTCAGAAATCAGAAGTCTGCGAAATTTGTGCCACTCATGTGTTAAAGTGACATAGCTTTAAGAAGGGATCTCTTGGTGTTCAGCTGGACATGTCATCAACGGTGCTTTCAGTGTGCGTATGGAAACATGAGTACTGTTTTAGGACCTGGGTTTGGCTAAGGCTTATATTTAAAATTTTTTTGTTGGACGTTTTTGAAACTGTTGTTTAATGCTGAAGCTTGTTTTAATACAATTGTCTTTACAATCATCTGATAAAGGGAGGTTAGTTTCTTACTTTACTTCTCAGTTTGACACTTAGATGTGCCTGAACACTTTTAAGGTCTAAAAGTCAAATTATGCAAGTGTTATGAAGGAATGAGAAAAAAGAATGGACATTTCTGTGAGAACATGTGTCCAGTAATTGAGATTCAACATATATAAACTTATATTAAACATATCCCAGTTTCAGGATGTAATCTCAGGATGTAATCCACTTATTTGTGAAAACAAACCCTAAAAATAGAGTGTTTTTGTACATTAAAACATCTGTTTTTTTCAGCTTCATTCCATTTTTGCATGCCTTGCACTTCATAAACTAAAATTTTAGATAACCACTCTGTAAATAAACCTGATTATAATTGCTGTTTGAATTCATGTCTGAGTGAACTGTGTATTGTTCTTTTTCCTGCACATGTCCGCCTTGGGCTATGTGTGTGTCTCTGTGTGTATCTTTACAGTGTAGTGTATTGAAAAAGTGCAGCAGTTTATGCGTTGATCAATCACATCTTGATGTGACCCGTGGTTTTAAGTAGGTTAAAGAGGAGGTGAAGGTCCAGCTGTGATACATCAACTCCAAATGAATCTGACACAGTGCCACCCCCACCCTGGAGCAGACATATTGAGGTGAGGGGGAGGGAAGACTTTCTTTATTGTTATTTAGCCTTTCCTCTGCTGACCTGATGATTTCTCATCCCCAAGATGCAATGAGGTCAAACTCACGCACAAACATGATGATCAGAGGGGTTTTTTAAACCCCAAGGTTAGCCAAAGGCATTGGACAAAGAAAATGACTGCAAACTAAAAAAAGTTATTACCACCAACTATCTTTTGCATTTATTCTTCACAATCTAATGGAATACTTAAAACTTAAAAAAAGTTTCATACTTAAGTCTGTATGTTAAGTCTTAGACTAGCTTAAGACTAGTTTAGCATTAAGGGTGCATTCACACTGGTCCTTGTTGCCCCCCCTCCTCCTGCTGGCCTGATCATGGTTACCTCTTGTGCTTACATCATCACATTGTAATAAGACACACGCATGGCTTTACGTTATTGATTTTCCGAAGGACTTCTGAGTTCTTGTGTATTTTATTCAGCTGACTGACTATTTGCATTAGGCAAATTTCAAGTTAACACTTAACTTTAAAAAATGACTTTGAGAGGAACGCTCACATTGATTATTTTTGTCCACTTTGTGTGTCCATGCTCATGCTCATGCAAGAGCGTGGAACAGAGCACTCACATTAATCAATTTCCCAATGTGGGTTCATCCAGACATCTAAGTTCAATGATTAACAAGTACATTGGAATACTTTTCCAGTTTCAGGATCAAGCTAGCTGTTCCTCATTCCTCCAGTCTGTAACATGCTTAATTCATCAAACTACAATCTGGCCCTAACAGATCTGTTCACTTTAATCTGCCTTATCTTACTGTTTTCTTTGTTTGTTTTTTCTCTTGTTTTGTTTAGTTTCTCCTCTGTGTTCCATCTCACCCTGTCTTTCCTTAAACACCTCCTCTGCACACCTGTCATGCATCAGTCTCATTAGTCCTGCTTGTTGCCAGTATTTTTCCCAGCCAATGATTTCCTTTCCTTGTAGATCATTTTTAACTCCCCCACCCTAGCTTCTCCATTTGCCTCTCATCCCCTTGTCAGTTTAGTTTGTATTTAAGTATGATTTTTAAGTCGTGATTACTAGCACATCTGCTTTGTTTATCTGTGTTGTGCTTCACTCATTTAGCAAAGAATTTCCCTTAACCCCGCCTCCTTACCGTCTGCGATTGGGTTCTCCTGCTCTGCTCTTTTTCTGTGACATTAAAGGCCTCATCTGACTTTACTGCCTCAATATTACCACCACTTAAAGAAATAATGGTTACAGCAGTAAAACCCAACCCATAATGACAAAGAATTGTCCTTTAAATAGCTGCATCTTCTACATAAAGAAAGATTTACATTAAAGCAAAGGTGCACAAATACAAACAAGTAACTAGTGTTTAAATAAAATGATTTTTTAGGTGATTTCAAAAGCTCATTGTAAAACAGCAGGCTTAGTTTTCTTAGAGGAATAAGTACTTTTACTCTCATGATAACATGGTCACTGTTCTGAGGCTCTTCCTTTTCTCTGGCTGTTCCTTGTTTCTTCAGAGGTGCCACAGCAGATTATCTGCTCACTGGCAGGACAGGTTTAACCCACCCTGGCACTGAGATCACCATATTAATGAAACATAACTAAAACAATACGATTCATTTAGCAGGTAGTGTTTGACCTCATTTTCTTCTAATTTTATAAACATTAATCAAACCGGGGTGCAATTGTGTGGATTAGAATGAGGAAGAGATGAACAGTACATTACATCATTAGTTCAGTGGTGTCAAAAACAGTTTTTCCTCTTGACTCAGTGGAGGAAACTGTGTTGTTTCTAATTTAACTGCTCTCCTGTTGTCGTGGTGGCTGTAAATTCTAAGTCAAATCATTTCTCATTGTTTGAGTGATGAAAAGGGTCTAAATTGGAAGGTTCCACAAACATGGGTTGCCTTTCATGTTATGTGTTGTGATGTAACAACACATACAGGCCAGATTGCACCAGGGTGCGGCTATAATGATAGCTGCACCTAAAGAAAGTTAAGGGTTCATATGACTCTGACAGTGATATATATTGATGTTTCCAAGTGTAACATGTACATAGCACTTTTAAAGTATACAACATGGACATACATCACACTCCTGCTCTGAACTTGTGGGATCTGGAAGTAGCAACAAATGATGAGGAGGCACGTTTTAGCTTAAGTACAGCATAGATTATCCATTGGGTTGACTAATTCTGAGTAAGAGTTGAAGGGGAGACAGTCTTGTAATGATTTGCAGGAGAAATCTGGAGGAAGAATGATGGACAGTTGAGAAACTGATAGAGTTGAAGGCAGTGGCAAGACAACAGGGCCTGAGGTCTGACCAGAGGGGGGCTGTCTACTGACAGCAGGTCAACACTGTGTTTGTGTGAAAGATCAAGGCCTTTCTTAAGGCACAGCTGTTGCTCAAAAAAAGTCCAAAACAACACAAAATACAGGTCTGAACTTGAGTTAAACACGAGGAGGACTCACGCTGAGGGAAGGAGGAGAATCAGAGGATGAAGAGAGCATGCAAAAACATCACAAGAGTAATGACAAAAATGAAAAGTTGAATGGCTCTAGGGGGGAGGAAAAGTTGGGATAAATACAGGCCATTAATCAAGAAGAATAATGAAAGGAAATAAAAGAAATATTAAAAAATTGAGAGAGTGGTAATAGGAAAGTATAAAACGGGGTCATATGTCATAAACTGGATCAAGTGTAGTGCTGGACCTCTGTTGAAAGCCAGGAGAGGTTTAAGTTGTGCATGGGTAACATTGCTCATTACAGGAAATCCCCATTTCTGGAAAGAGACTGTCTGCCAAAAGAGAGTGTCCATCAACCTAATTAATGGCTCGGTCTTCTCCCTCACACTTAAAATCCTTTCATGCGCTTCAATAAATATCAAAGAAACTCCAGCTCTTGTAGGTGGACCTGTAATTACAATAGTACATTATGTACAGCTGACTGTAACTCTGCATAGTGAACTCTTAAGCCTTCAGGAAAAAGGATGTGTCATCTTTATCACTTTGGCTCATTATTTGCAGACCTTTTAGGCCACTTCCTTGGCAGGACTTCCTATGACGTCACCGTCAACATGACAGCAGACATTTTTAAAATTTTTTTTATTCTTGTACAACCACATGAAAAAAAAGAAGTTTCAACTACCTCTTAGGATTGGAATGTCACACTTTTGCCAAGTATCCCAGCAGTGTGTAATGCTCCGTGTACATGCTGCAAGCAGTAAATGTATTTTGGCATTTTGGGTGGTGTTCACAAGATATTTCATGGATTCTTTATTAACTCTGAGTCTGCTGGATAACAGCTGTTTGATATTTGTCTTGTTTTTCATCACTTGGCTTTTGGAAAGATACTTTTCAAGCCCAAGCCCAGCTGAGTCATGGTGTTTCACATGTAGGTCTTGGCAGCAAGGTGGTCCGCTCTTTCCAGTCAGCTACATGTAATTCAGCTAATTTGCACCTTGATCATGTGTGATCCTAAACTTTATGTTTCGCATGGTGCCATACCTGGAGGACACCCAACACAAAACGGCAAAATCGTTCTGCTGCACTTCACTTTGATCAAAGCTTTCTCACACTGCCATCCATCAGGTTTATTTGCTCCTATCATTCCCAATACGCCCTAATGGGCATTTTTATGTAAGGTGGCAGGATGAGAAAGCATGATGTATTACCTTACAGCTCAGTTACAGGGAAAAAATACCCATGCTTTTTCCCAAAGGAGGGTCGCTAATGCCCATAACTGAAAGCATATGTAAATTCCCAGGGAATCCAGGATTTAACCGTTCCTATGCCCCATGGGAGAGGAAATACACGACGCAACCTTATAAGAATCCGATATTCTATTATTCTCAGCTGTATCTCATATATGGAAGGCATCTCTTCTGTTTTATGGTCAAGACTGAAGCCATACTTAGCCAGGTTCAGTCCAGTTCCCATGGGTGCAATCTGGCCTGTAGACACAAATCAATGTGAACGAGCTCAGGAACTAGTATGATTAAGCCAAATAGACTTCATCTGCTTCAGATTTGCAGAGATTAAGAATGGAAAGAGCCATCTTCATATCAGCATAAGCCGTTAACACAATTGTCACTGTGGAAGCTGAGCCAATGCCTGAACAGTTTGAGGTCATAACTTGGCTCTTAGCACAGTGTAAAGGCAGGGGGATGTAAGTCAGCATGGATGGGAGGGATGTGCAGAGCAACTTGGCACTCTTTCCATGGGAAAGCCCCTCTTTCTGGAGCTCCTGTTGTTTCAAGTGTTTCAAACAATTTCAAGCTCTCAATTTGTACCAGAGCAACAGCCTTGCATTGTCCACAAAAGCTGTTTGGTCAGCCAATGAAAAGATAAATAGACAGGCTAGGAAATTAAATAAGAACAAAGCAGAACATGTTCCATTTTTAGGTAACTGTAAATCTTGCAGGGTACTGTACATTTAGCAGACTATTAGTATCATTAACAGAGCTAAGTAGCTGTAACGTTTACCAAACCATCATATGAGCATACGCATGAACAGTTCAAGTCAGCCATCAACAGCTTGAGCTTGAAGTTTGGGGACTGTTTACACTGGTGCCAAGCAACAGGCGCATATGAAAAATCCAGTTTTAGAGATTGTAATTTATGTTCATTCCATGTAAATATTTCCATTTCATTTTTTTTTCTTGATCACAACTCCTTGTACTGTACACCATGACTGACAAGGCAGGTAGTTTGTAGGGACTGCCAGGGTGTTTAATCACTAATATGATCCCACTTAACTGCATTTTCCTTACATAAATGTACTTCCTATAAACTTTTAAGAGATGTTAAAGTGTTCTAGTTTGAGGAGTACTTCTCATCATCAGAATAAACTAAGTGTGTCTGTATAAAAATGCAAACCAGACAGAGCTTAAAAGATTTAGGAGACAAGGAGCTTGGTGTCTAGGGTTTTTATTTTGATAGCTTGTCTTACATTCAGGTTGGCCTGGTGCCAGACCAGACATCATCTAAAGGAGGGAACAAAATCTATTATTCTTAAGTTCAGACTGAGTGATTAGGAAACCAATGTATATCAGCTCACACATCACATAAATTCTACCACTGTTTCCATGATACCCCACTGCTGCAATCAATAACACTATAGAACTATGTCTCACTTTATTTCTCTGCACCAAAATTTATGGCAACCGTCTAGGAAGATTAATTTTTCTACTCTATGCGAAACAAGACTCTATAAAACAGTCCAAAGGTGACAACAGTTTAAGCATGCAACACAATCTAGAAAAATAAACATTCTTTAAATGCCCCTGACATTAACATGAGGTCTCAGTTGTGCCTGGGCATGACAGTAGTGTTTGAATGAGTGGATCTTTTTTATTCTCTTGAGGCATTTCAAAAGGTCCATACACATTATTTTTCTTACAGTATATCTGGAGTCAAGTTAAAACTAACTGGAGTTAGAATGTCTAAAGTGGATAGTCCTGAAACATGAAGTATCAATCCCTGAGAAAAGGCAATCAAAGTCTTTCACAAACGGTGTAGATTACTCTTCTACCTTCCTTTTTAACTTCCTGTTCTTTGATTTCTTTTTCCACCTTTTTCCAAGATGGTTGGTTAAGAAGTTATTGTATCTCTCCTCCATCTGTTGCTCCTCCCTCTCATCTTTGTACCAGGGTCCCCACACACCCCCATTATACTGTGGGTTGGAGCGAAGGTCTTTAGCCGGGTAGCGTACAGGCACTGCAGTCCTGTTGTAGTGTGCTAGCCGCATTAGCATCTTCTTTACTATGTGAGGGTATCTCTGAGACAAGTCCACTCTCTCATAAGGGTCAGCTGTGATGTTGAACAGCCAGATGGACTTGCCCCGGTCATAACGGATGCGCTCATTATGCCAGCGATTGCTGATCTGCTGCTTGGAAAAGGTCTGTGGGGGAACCCAGTCACTGTAGCCAGGGACACCCGTCAGAAGCTTCCAGTGGCCGACTCGAAGTGCAGCCTGGATAGCCGTGTTCCATAAACCATACCCTGCCTTCCAAGAACCATTCTTGGCTTTGATGTATATTGGGTCAATGTTATGAAGGATGTCCTGGCGAGGAGATGGGCGGCCTTCACTGATAGCCTCCCAGACATCGTACCCGTCCAGATTTAGATCTTCGTCTATAGTCCCTTCACCCAGGGTCACTAGTGTGGGGAACCAGTCAGTAATGTGGACTAAGGATCGACACTTTGTACCTTTGTTTACCAACAGGGGACTGTGAACAAAGCCCACTGCCCTAATCCCACCCTCCCAGTAGGTGGCCTTACTGCCCCTCAAGGGCCAGTTGCTTCCACCTGCTAATGGCTGGCCACCATTATCTGAGGAGTACACAATGACTGTGTTATCATAATAACCATAGCGTTTCAGCGCTAATGTAAGGTTGCGGATAGCTTCGTCCAGGCAGGACACCATGGCTGCATATTTACGACGATAAACATTTGGAATGCCCTTGTAACGCTCGAGGTAGCGGGCAGGAACCTGAAGAGGAGAATGAACTGCCTGATAGGCTAAATACAGAAACAAGGGTTGTCTGCGAGGGTTGTGTTTGGCTAAAATGCCGATAGCCTTTTGAGTAAACATTATGGTTGAGTACAAGCCACGGTCCTGTTCCCAAGCTGCCTCCTCCCCTTCATACAAATCATAGCCACACATGCCAGGCCCTTCACATTTATAGTGACTGTAGTAGTCCCCACTTCCTAGCAGGGAACCGAAGAAAGTGTCAAAGCCACGCTGTGTGGGGAGGCAGTCACGCTTGTAGAAGCCCAGGTGCCACTTGCCCACCATGTGGGTGGAGTAGCCTGCTTGCTTGAGCTTCAGGGGCAGGGTGACGTTTTCCAGGGGCAGGCAGTTGGGTTGGGTGGCTCTGATGATGGAGTGCTGAAGGCCTGTGTGGATCTGATACCTACAAAATAAAAACATATCCCCAAGTCAGATACAATGATGTACTCAAAGAAATATCCATGAGAAATTTTAATTCTTTTTAAGGAAATTTTGAATTTATACTCATGAAACTAAAAAATGACTCTGTGCACTAGTTACTGCACCATACATTAATTTTATGTAATAGAGGGAAGGATACAGTCATGATGATTCACACCTCCATTTCCTCTCCTCTAATAACGCCATGTCATACTTGGCAGTTTGTTAAAACACTAAAAAGCCTTCCTCTATATTCTTTGATCAAACTTTAAGAGCTGCACAATTACCTCACAAACTCATCCAAACAGGAAAATACGATCTGCTGCATGAACTCATTTATGTCGTGTTTACATGCTGACATTTTTAACAAACTGATGTAAATTCTTATAATGTTGCCAATTAAAAAAAAAAAAAAAACTGACTATATTTTCATCCAAAGGGAACCACTCATTGACTATCTAAATGCAAAATAGGTTGACTGGTGACAGAGAGAATCTTTGTATTAAAAACACACTGGTACTTTATTCAAGACAGTCTTAATTACAGTGGACCAAGTCCAAGTGAAACACATGTGAGCTGACAGAGGAGTGTGTATAAGCTGGCAGGCCAAGTGCAGGGCAATGTTCAACCTGAAGTATAGCATTGCAGTGAGGGCAGTGGATGTATAACAGTAGTTGGAGA
>JAPZDV010000016.1:1922455-1986959 GCA_029814665.1 Acanthurus lineatus
TTTTTTTCATCTTTTTTTTTTGTTTTTGTGTGTGGGCTGTTTTTTTATATCTTTTGTTGGTGCGGGGGGGGGGGGGCCCCCGGAGGATAGAGAAAAAAAAGAGGACCTGTCACTCAAGACCTAGCAGGAAACAAAGCTGTGATCTGGAGATAATAATGGTGAGGCAGCAACCTTGGAGCCAACCTAACACAGCACTATTGATGACTGAAAGAATGATTGAGAATTTTAATACTAAATCTTTATGTCCCTTTCACTGCAAATTTAAACTCTCAGAGCTTTAGGCAGTAAAGCAAAGTATTACGTCAGTCCAAAATTTGAAGTAATTCAATCAACTTTTATTACTCATCTTAAAATGACTGTATTATACAATATCTGTAACTACACTACAGAAAGATTCATGAAGTCGAACTCAGTAGACTCTGTAGTCCTGAAGACTTTACCACTCCCACGCCACCATCACATCATTTATTTTTTCCACTAATTTTTTTTTTTTAGTTTTGGTGGTAATTTTTGAAAAAATCTCTATCACCACTTTTATATAAAGAAGTCACCTGGCCCTAATTAAAAAAATAGTAAAACTACTACTTGAGATAGAAAGATTAAATACATAATTGCTGCCTTAAAATGATAGCAGACTTATCCTATACTTTGAAGCCCTGGAATGAATGGCTTTTAAAGCCTCAAGCTAAGCATTTGGAGAAAAGAGATTCAAGTTCAACTGAGATGCACAGTTGATGGTACACACAGAGTCAATATTGACTGGAAGGGGCCCTTTGTATTTTTTTAAATAGATTCCCAGCATCTCAGTAGAGTGCTTGTTGAAGGCTGGGTAAATCTAATTCTATTCAGAAATCACACAGTCATCATACTTAATATAAGTGAGTAAGGGATTAGTGGATTTATTTTTGTTTGAATTCACTGCCTTCCAAAGTTTTGCCATGTCTCAGCCTGTAATGATGTACGGATAATGACTTGATTTAGCTTTTTTCATGGCTTAGGCATATTTGTTTCTAAGTTGTCTAAATGTTTGCCAGCGGCACTGTTCTTTTGATTACAAAGGCAGACAACTCATGTGAGGTTAGACTAAGCTAAGATAACTGGGAAAGAATGTGAACAAGCATATTTCCTAAAATGTCAAACAATTCCATTCAGTCTGTTTGGGTCGGGGTGGGTGGGTTTTGTTGCTGTGGGTCCCACTGTGCCAACAATACAAATCCCAAGTGGATTAAAAAGGAGTCACTACCGGCTTTGATTCAATTGTATGAAATCATTATTGCAAATGAATTTTTTGTTTTTGTAAGCATGAGAGTGAACTGAAGAGCAGGAGCAATTACATTTTACGTTGCTTAGTAATTGGTAGCTAATTTTGCTGATGCCATTGTTAATGTTATCTTTACACATGGGTGCATTGCGATCACCTCTTAGCGCTGTGACAACAGCTGCAGCATGATGCATGCTGCTGAACTGAGCCTGTTACCACCATTACAACCTCCAATCCACTTCCGACTTCATGTTGAGTTGAGTTCTTTCAGCAACTCATATGACTATATGAGTCAGTTTTATGACTGTAATTGAACATTGCTAGGTAGTATTTCCCATACTTAACCAACTCCCCTTCTTTGCGTCCACACTCTCTGTGACCCCATCAGTTAGATAACAGATGTCTGACAACAACACTAACTGTTAGCAACTTGAAAAAATAATTTAATTATACTAGTAGACATTCAGGGTTTGCTTTACAAAGTCCACCTTGCTTTTACATGGTAGTAAAAAATAACCCATATAGTCACAGTCCTATCAACTCTACAGATCTTCTGCAGGTCTTTTAATTTGGATATTTCACACCAGGAAAAGATTTTGAGCCAGTGACCCACAAGAAAAATGTGTTTTTAAAGGAAACTCAGCTTCAGTGTTGTGTAGTTGCAAGATTGTATGAAACCAAAATTATTAGAAGATTAGTGGTCTGATTTAATAGCCACTGAGCCAATTGTGTCATTTTTGAGACTTTGACTAATTGCGTTAATGGCCTGCATCAACTCAGCTTGGACTTTGATAGCAGCTCTCAGAAGACGAGAACAATGAACCCTGACTTCATTTCTCTCTGATTCCCCATGTCTGCCTTTAATCAAAGCAAGACACCCTTGCAACAAGAAACTGATGACGCCTCTTCCCTTTCTTCCCTCTTTGGACCCTCCTTGCTCTCTCCTGAGGTTAGTAGTGTGATGTAAAGCTGTCAGCAGGGAAACAGAGTGAAAATAAGTGTCTGGATTAGGTTTCCAGAGAGGAGGATTCAGCTGGAGGAGAACCAGGAGGTGGTCAGGCTGAGTAAACCTCCACTGCTCCTTGAGAACTCAAAAGTTCTCCATGTGGGGTGTGTGACTTTACAGACATGAATGAAACATCACTGGCTTTGGGGACACTGTCCAAAACTCAAATCTGGTGTATTTTTTTAAATGGATGTCTCAAATACTCTGGTACATTTTTTATCTGTATCAGTTTCTCTCAACAGTAATTCATTTTTGAGAGGTTGACACAGCACTGGTCTGTCAGGAGGATGAGGAGTAAACTCTGTAAAACTGCATTTGGATAATTTTGCACACCTAAGTTTTTGCATGTCCAACTCTGTGATATTGGTCTACATGTTGCAATGAGATGATATTAGATTGTCAGCCACTTTTACTGAACATATGGTTTTCTTTGTTTTGCCATGCTCTCAGCTCTGAGGATTGCAAAATCAAGCCTACTATTAGATGGTTTTAAGTGCAATATGCTAAATAAAGCCTGTTGTAACTTAAAATGCATGAAAAAACATGATGTATCTATTGGCTTTCTGAGACCTTTCAATTGTCATTTTTCCTGAATTCTCATTTTTATACATGTAAACTTCTGTCTATGAGTGCTATCTTTACAATATTTAAGGAAGTTGACGGGGATTTAACTATTTTGACCAGTGGTTGTGCAAGAATGTATGATTATTAAGACTATGAGTGTTACAGTTAATAATCACAGCCATACTTAATGGTTCCAGTCAGCCATGGGGGGCTGTCACTTCATCTGGCATAACGAATAATGATTAGTTATTAAACAGTCAGTGTGCCCACTCTACAGATGTTGCTTATAGTTAGGAACATTTTACAGTGTGGGTGGAATGTGTCTGTTTATGCGGTTGCGTTTCAACTCAACCTTTACCACCTCCACTAACCAATTTCCTGGGGGAAAACCTGACCACTGACCCCTTCACCACCAGCGTGTTTTAATTCCAGCTGCAGTTGACTAAAACATTCTGGACAAACCTGTGGGCAGAGCCTTTTCTTCTCTGAAGGGAAGTATATTGCCTTCTGGCTATGTACTAAAACAAAAGAAAATCTGTGTTTGATGCCTTTAAAAGCTTTGAAAATCAAGATGTAATGTTTACAACTTGGCAACTATTCCCATGGATCTCAAAGCTGGTTCCCAGGACACAAGATGTTTAACTCCTCAGGATAATAATACAGCACAATGCCGAATTTGATACCTCTATTCATTGCAAGCCTTTGAGGTCAGGTCAGTGAATTCAAAATGAGACCACATCGGCCGTGGTGTGAGCCAAGAGAGTGTCTTGGTTTCATACGGCAATTTTTTTTTATCACTTGGTGGTCTTGGCAGGGGGGGAGCTCTGAAACCCAATTACAACCATGCACACCAGGAGATAGAGGAGGCATTGTTGGTCTGTCGTTAGGAAATATGATTTAAATGCAGCCAGCTAAGAAAAAGATGGGAATGATGTGAAAAAGTAAAGGCAGAATATGTTTGTGGGTAAGACAACAACAAGAAATGAACTTAGCAAGGCATGGGAATGTGTTTATTTAAAAAATAAAAACACGAGGAAGCTTGTTTACTCCACTACTTCCACAAATCTATGTAATAGGTTATGTAATTAACTTGAAGAGGGAGTACTTTAAAACTTTGTTCTCTGTAATCTCTCTAGACTTTCCACATTGAACATGGTGAGTTTAGCCTTGTTGCTAGCCAATAAATGTCCATTAAATGACTTTTGGATGTAATACACTCCATTATCTTCAATCTCCCTTTGTATTCATTCCATTTATACAAGGATCTTTTTTTCCACTTCTGCCATTAACTTCATTTATTTTTATTTGTCGGGCAGTTTGGCATCAACGCCAAGAAAGCAATGGAACTGAGAGAAAAAAAGCTCTAGAGAACGTGAAGTGAAAAGAATGGATGATATGGCCTAGAAAGAGTAAAGAAAGAACAAGAATAGAGACCACTTCCATTTCTAAATTTATTAAGACATGCATGTGTGTGTGTGTGTGTGTGTGTGTGTGTGTTTAAGATTCGACCCCTTGAGAGCCCCAACCTCTGCTTTTGTAACTCCTGCAGGTTTGATGGTGTTCACATACCGAAAGGTTACAGCCGTGTAATGAGAATGTCATGCAAAGTGCAGCCTGTGATCCCCCCACAAATCAGTCAAACCTGCTCAAGGTCTTGACAGAGAAAGGTACAAGGAGAAGAGCAAGGACCTTCAAAGAATCCCTGTGTTGTTTCCCTCTGACATTTGAGGAGGTTCACCAGGGAATGAGGTCTTTACTTTGCAGGTTTTGGGGCACCTGAAGGACAGTTCTAGGTCTTTAGTATTTATGAGGCCTTAAAATAATGACTGCAGTAACTACCACCCTCTAGAGAACTTCCCTCCTTCCCTGCAGTCCCTCCACATGTCCACTGAGACTGATTTATAGGTTCTTTTAAAACCAAGCGGGGCATGAATAGATAGGCACAGCACAGGGGCCAAAGCTCAGGGGTTGGGCATATCTTCATCCTTTATCCAAAAGGATATAAAGCCACTTACGGCAAGGGAAATACTTTTAGCAGACAGCGGTTCTTTTCCCTATCTTATCAAGCTAAAGGGTGTTGTTGCATTCCTCTTGTAGTAAGCAGAGTTTTGGTCTAAATGTTTCTGTAATCACACTATCTCCCTTGCTTATTTACGCTAGCACTGAGCCACAAGGCCAACAAATCACACACGCCATTAAATTCAAATCACTGCAGGCCGGCAATCACTCAAGGTCCCAGGGGACAAGTGCGTTGGCCACTGCTCCAGCCACTGAGATTGTGGAGGTTCCCGAACAGACCCGTTGCCCAGGCTGGGGCTTTCTCTTATATTTCAGAACCACGTCCTCCTCACATATGGTTCAAATAAGCAGCCTCCAACTCAAGGCTCTGCATTTAATCAAAGTCAGTCCTGGTGTAGTTCATCTTACTTTACTCTTCCTTTCTGCAGGCAATTCATTTACTTACTTGCTATCTCTAAATATCTTCTTTCAGGTTCTCTCTGTTTGGTCTTAGTTTTACGGACTCTTGCAGGTGATGAAGGTTCTTTTTTTTTTCAAGACTTTTTTTTAAACAAGCCAAACCCTTCTATGACAGACCAATGTAAAGTGAGGAAAGTAAGTTAAATAGTGATAGATCACTGAAACAGGAAGAAACAGGAAGACAAGGGTGACTGAGAGGCTAAGACAAGCTTGAGATAAGTGTGGACGGATGAGCAGAGTGTGAATAAGTACAGACAGAGATGTTGCGAGTGAAAAGTGCAGGGAAAAACTTGCTTTGAGCAAAAAAAAAAAGACCCCGCACTTCTTCTGGTTAAGACAACATTCAAATCCAGGGTGCAATAAAATAGAAGTGCTGCATTCAAGGATGATCTAGGAGTTGTTTTGGAAAGATGCCACTATTCTTGCTTCAGGTCTCCTTTCCACCGACCCACGATCCCACGCACACTTTTTTATCTTCTGTTTGTTGATAGGTTGTAGCTCATGCAGCATTGTAGAAGACTATAAGTGTCATTTTATTTAGTTTTTATTGGGTTTTTCGTTGCCTGACTGGAATGATTGCAGCCTATAAAACTGTGTATAATGGAAAGGTAGCCAAGGGTGACTATGACAATGAGACTATCTGTATGGTACAGATATCCATGTCTGGAAATGCTAAACTAGCTATAATTTGCTGTCTTGCAGTCAAATCTTATTTGCAGATGTGCGGCTGACCAGGGCTCAAGAAATAAAGTTCAAATGGCAGATGATTCACTACTGATACAAGAGCTAAAAGCAGGGATTTGGATGTATGGAGTGCACTTAAGAGTCCACATGCTGGATTTGTCATGAAAGGGAGGTTGGTATGGCTCTTAAGCTCTGGAACATTTATCTAAGACACTCCAGAAGTATGTTTACTAAATCATAAAGATTCTACAACAAGTGGAAAAGTTTCAGGAATATTGCTTTAAAAGGTCATGTGCACAGAAAAACATAACATAACAAGCATTTTTCAATTTCAGGGGCTATGCAGAGGAGCAACCTCTGCCCTCGCCTTTGGCGATCCACCTCTCTTCATCAGTTAAGATCAGCAGGAGCCCGATGAGTTTGGAGAGCTGACACCTCTGAACTTGCAGAAAGCTCTGACTTTGAGTCTCTAATCTCATCAGCGCAGCTTAAGGAAAACCAGACAGGCCGAAATTTTTCTGATGCTGTAAGTTTCCCAGGGGGCAGACAGTGTGGACATTTTTTCTCAGGCTCATGTGGCTGGAAGGTTAAAGTGCTTTGCTAAGGTTCCAACAGCAGCTGCACACCACTGCTTTTTAAATGTCCCAGGTTTGTTTTATCTTCACTCTCATGCTTTTGGTGACCTTATCAATTCTTAATGGTTTTTTAAAAAGTTGCCAAAAATAAAAGAACTCAAGATGTTTTTAACATGACCCCCTTTTCCTTATGAGGTTTTCATACCCAAATCTTGTCAACTTACTCAAGATGACTTATAGCACAAGAAGTTCTGTGGCTGCTTTCCAGTGATTATTAAACACTTGTGACAAACATATGTGATAGAGGCAGGACATTTGAAACTTCAACAATTAACTTACTGTCTAAAATAACATCAGTGCACTATAATGACCCTATTTTCCAATACATAGAGGTATCTTAGCAACTGCTGACAGGATTTCACTTCACCTATGTAGCTACATGTCTCAGATGGCAAACCCTGTCCATATTAAATGTCCCTGGCATCAGAGTGTTTACTCAGTCTTGGTTAGTATTTCTTTGGGAATCTGCAGGCTAAGCACCTTGACAACAGGAAGGAACAGTAAGATAACATTTTCTCGATCCTACGAGAGGCATTTAATTAAGAATTATGGGATGCCTGGGTTACACTGTATATAATTATAGTTTAATAAGCATTTAAATAAGCATATTTGAAACAGGTCCTAACTAGACATTGAAAAAAATTATAAAATGCTATATGTGTGCTACACCAGAGGTATCCCTTCCACTATGGTCACAAGATAAAGGGGGGGTCACAAGATTGAAAATAAAAAAAAACTTTTTTTTTTTTGACATTTCTCAAAATGTTTTCCTCTTTAAAATGGCGCACTGGATGGATAATTTTTCCCTCATGCTTTTACAAACTTCTAAAATAGCACAAAAATATCCAAGGGAAGGAAAAAACATTCCTTGGATGAGCTGTTTGCTACTCACAGACACACACTTCCTGTGACAAGGCCAAGAGGTTGGTAAGTATCCGGGTGTTGTAATCCACACAGGTCAACCTGCAAATCACTGAATGATTTCTAAAGGGCTACTGGTCTCTGATCTACGACTGCTTATCCATTCTGATCACTTTATACACTTTACAGAACAGCTGTGGCAAATTCTTAATCATTTGTGCCTTCTTGTAAAATTAGAATTAAATGCAATACATTTCCTTGTTTTTTTCCGTAAAAATCAGTTTGTCCCTGTACTGGCCTGTCAGCTTCATTACACGGCGCTGTGGAGTTTTGGGCTTTGTGAGAGCACTCCGTCCCAAAAAGTGTGTCTTACTGCCAACATTAAGCTGCTGTTTGGGAGGACAATATTTGTCCACATGTCAAATTTTACAAATATAGTAAACAGCAGTAAAAAGAGGCTGCTTATTTATTGCCCTCTGGCTCAGTAAAAAAAAAAAATAAAATAAAAAAATATTTTCTTTGAGTTGTTATGTAGAAGACACCTTATTCATGTTATGAAATGCTGTCTGAAACCAATTTGTGATTACTTGGTGAATGGTAGATATTACATTGCTTCTTTCTTTTCTATGTGTAAAAAAACATGTCCAAATGTCCCAGTGTGGCTTCAACTATTGTTCGTCTAGCAGTTAAATGGAGGTGTTTATTTGTATGTACAGCAAGGAAGTGAGATAATCCTAAGCGGTCACTTCAGACACCAGTGGGATGTAACTCCCCATGTGAACTGAATTAAAACTGATACTCAGTGACGTCCACTCCTGCTCGAACAGCCTACGATACAAGTTCAACAATGGAGAAAAAGCCTCTCTGAGGGACTGGTGACCTGCCCTCTGCCGAGGCATTCTGGGATCGTTTTCAGCAGTGAATGTATGGATTCTCTGAACATGGCAGAGCTGTCAAACTCCTTGCTGCAGTCTGGGATGAGTGTAATGTTAGTTTTATATTACTGATTCATGGTTAAAAATCTGATGTCATTTTAAAGAATTTCTTATATAATAATGCAAAAGATTAATTTTAACCATGGGGACAGATCAATATGGCCTATTTTTCAAAAAATAAGTTTGTAGTGTTTATAGATTTATATCAAACTTATTGTAAAATTATAAAACTATTATAATATCCTCATACTAGGGTCAAGCTGTTTCAAAAATGATGGAGAAGCCAAGTTCAATAGTCATAGAGTCATTAATATGTTGGCACATTCACACTAACAGGTCACAACATGGTTTTCCTATGTTTTCCTATTTGGAAACTTTAGCCGTCACTCCACTCTGCAGATGACATGTTACGGTTGAGGGGAAGTGTTAGCAATCTGCCTTTCAGGGATGTTGA
Source organism: Acanthurus lineatus (assembly GCA_029814665.1). Lineage (NCBI taxonomy): Eukaryota > Metazoa > Chordata > Actinopteri > Acanthuriformes > Acanthuridae > Acanthurus > Acanthurus lineatus. Next base: position 1,931,334 of record JAPZDV010000016.1, read on the forward strand.
ACAGGGAAAAAAAATTTATATACTGTCGTTTGGTCTATGCTTTGTAATATATGAGGCAACACGATGTGTGCTTCTGAAAGTTAAGGATGCCTCCTTTGTTGGAAGGTTCCTTTCAAGTCAAGTCCTGCAGAGGCAAAGCAAAACTCTTTCCTAGCATCAGGTAAACATTACATGGGGCAGTTTAGCAAATGTGCAGCTGTGCGCCTTCAAAAGAAATTCTGTGGAAGAAAGTGGCGTAGCATTGGCAACGCTGCTCTCCAACCAGTTTGTTAAAATAGGGGGTGAATAGGTATGTTAATAGACTTTATCCCAGCTATTTCAGTCTTTATTCTCCCATTCTAATAAATGAAGTAATGTATCAATAACTAGGTGGTGATGTTTCCTGTGTCTAACATCAGTTGTCACATCACTTACAGGAGCAGAGAGTTCATAATATCTTCCATAGAAATTAGCAACTAAGCTAACATAGATAGCTTGCACATTAATGCATACAGCTTGGAGCCAGATGCTACTTACCAGTAGCAGCCAGAAAACTGAAATGAATCAGTGCTATCACCTTATGAAAGAATGAGCAAACCTTTAAATAGAATTTCTGGATCAAATATGAGTAGCGATTAAGTTATTGAATCTCCACTCATATACTCACCAAAAATTGAATTTTGATAAACTGCTGAAGCAAAAATGATTAAAAGTTAGCTTTAAATTTTCCCTCCTTTCAGAATCAATGACTAAACAGTGAGCTTGCGTAAGATGCACATGTTGGTGCTTTCAGAAGGTTGAGAATACACAGCTGGCATCCTTCAAATATGACAGATCCCAAAAATAAGAACAATCGTTCAGCAGGATAATAATAAAGTTGTGTCCTTGAAATCAGACATTTAAGAAACTATCTTTAACACTGAGAAGCACCCAAACTGTCTTACTTGGAGACAGCAGGGGAAAACACAGAGTGAACTCTGCAAAGACTTTCAGCAAGCACAGAAAAATAAAGTAATAACAAAATCTGATTATATTTGCTGAGCATGAAGTTGGGTTCAGATACTGGCGGTTACCATGGTAACCGGTTTAAACAGCCCGTAGACACTTAATCAGGCTCTTATAAAGTGCTTATGTTTTGGATTCAGTCCTCGAGTCTGAGTCTACAAGTCTATACATGTGTATCAGAAGGATGTTCAGATTCTTCTGGGTTTCAGTGAGTTTCCTGCTGACATATAGCTGATGTTTTGATGTTAGCACATTGATGGATGGTGTTCTTTCACTCAAACTTAACCACACTCCTCTGCAACAATTCCGCCAGGACTACAAGCCTGAGAAACATAGTTGAATCTTCACCAACTTTCCACGTGAATGTCTGCTGAGTTTTTCTGCCTTCGTCAAAGATTGGGGACTCTTTTTTTTTTTTTAAAGGAAAGAGGAACATGGAGGTGGCTGCACTTTTCTCATTATTTTCTCGGACTACTGCCAGAAAACACTGATGCCCAGCAAGCCTCCTCCTTTTTCAGCTAAGGAGTGGAACAGATGGTGGAGGCAGTGGAGGAGAACCCCCACAGAGCTGCATGTACAAAGGGGGGAAACCGCTGATGTGAAACATACAGCCAGAAAACTACAAAGCAAGACCACAGTTCACCCCCCGTGATACTGTACACACTAACCACCCTCACCCTTAATATATCTTTACAGCTTCCTGCTGCCCACTAAAACACTAAGAGGTCCCTGAGGCGACACTACTGCACCCTGATCAGAAAACACAAAAATCTGTTTGACAAAAAGAAAACTAACTCATGGCCAACTTCCAGCTTTTTATATAGCCGGCGCTTTTCCCAGGGCTGCAACAGAGTTACCCCGCCTTAGATTATTTACACCAAGCCACATAATGCCAACATAATGCCATCCAAATGTGGGATTTTCTCTCTGGTGCTGCAGATCAAGAGAAGTGGTATGAATATATGACATTTTAAACTGCATATAACATATGCAAATGGCATATACATCAGGCAGAGCTTTCTACATAATTACAGCTTTAAACAGTAATAAAAGTTATTTACTGTGCCAGTTATTTGTTTGTTGAGCTTGTTCTCTGCCTTGTTAAAAAAGAGCTCTCGGACCTCGTTGTTTACCCAAGTCCAAGTCATTTTCAATGGCTTTTCTTCTTTATCTTTAAGTAAACTACTAGCTAAATCCCCTGCTAGTGAATAGAACCCTTAATACGTCATCAAGATGTTACATCCCGCTGCTGCTGTTGTGTCAGATTGGCCTTTTGCAACACTGATTCTGGTCTGTTTCTAGGTCTGGACCCTTATTCCCTTTCTGTAACTTTATACAGAACAGTGAAGCTAAAGGTGCAGCATAGCTTTAGGACTGTGCAAAAGGGACTTAAGCGTGACAATGAAATCTGCACTCATACAGAAATGAGACATCTGTGCTCCTCTCCTTCTTAACCAAATTAGTCCCGTCAGATGGCCGCCCACCTCTGATTCTGGATCTGTTCTGAGGTTTCTGCCTGTAAAAAGGAAGTTTTTCCTCACCACTGTAGCCAGCTGCCTGCTCATGTGGAATTGTTTCGTGATCGTAATTTGGATTGTGAAAGCTTCACAACACATCTGTGCTCACTGTTAATAATGAAAGAACTATTACACTAACTAATACACTCCACTTGGTGGCTGCTCAAGAGCTTTTAATCACATCACACAATCTTCATTAGCAGATGTAAATTGCTTAGTTGTATGTAAAATTGTAGATGTTTATATTTCCATTTTTCAGAGCACTTTTTTTTACATATGTTTGCTTGAAAGCTGCAGAAGTCTTGACTCACCGATGGAGATCATGTGATAAGATAAAAACTCCCGTAAAGCTACTAAATGAAGCCTGTAGTTTTCTTATCTGCTGTGCCCAAGATGAAGAATTACCTCTGGTCCTAGCCTTAATTTTTTTTTTAAAGATTTAATCTCCATAAACTGACTTTAAATACTGACAGGTAACTCGGGTTCATTCCTACCTGTGTCTTATTTGCCCTGACAACCAGTGATGACAACACTTTTGGGAACACAGTGAAATTACTATGAATTGGTCTGAAAATGAAGAGAACAAGAGGTATTAGATGATCAGGCATGTTGTACACAAGCAAACGGTTTAGCGAGGAGGTTAAAAATGACTAAACTTGGTAGTATTACTGAAAGGAAGCACACCTGTAATGTCAGTAATAATTTGTCCATGCTCTAGAAATTTGGACAACTAAGAAAGTCAGAAGTTGAAACAGGAAGACAAGTTGGTCAAGTAAAGGTCCAGTAAGGGTCTAATTAATTTAGGTGGGATCAACCTGGGGGTGGGTAAAATGAGACAGTGCACATTTAGAATTTACAGGATGATTACTGGTGCAGCGAGACCTTCCTCCAGCACTAACACAGTGCTGTGGAGTTAAGACTGGCTATGCAAAACTTGTCAGCCATTGACAGCTGCATCTCTGCTGTAGATGTGTTGTAACTGCTTTACAACTGCAGTGTGCTAAAATCACAGATAAACCTTTCATGTATTAAAATGCACCGTTGGCTAGTGGTGCTTACGGTCAACTTGTCAAGTTTTCTGTTCAATTGTTAAGCACTGAAGTTTCACCATTTGTTCCCCCTTCATCATACCTGGTGAAACTCAGTGAGTAGTGTCAGGAGCTGGTGCAGGATGTCTCCAGTGACTATACTAACAGTTCCCCACAGGCATCTCAAATAATGAGCAAGATTTGTGATAGACCAGACACAGGCACCAGTCAATGTGGCACTAAATAAAAAAAAAGGTTGACATTAGCCCACAGAGCCCACATGCACATAGAAATTTGTGTAATTCTGTCCACTGCGTTTTGAGGTTTGTGTTTTTTAGTATTGTGGTGCCCCCCCTCCCCTTAATTACTGTACCTCCATCTGGCTGATGGGGCTCATGTTTCTATTGAAATATATAAACATCATTTTAAAGTTATTGTTCTAAATTTTGTAAATCCAGCTCACAAAAATCTGAGTTGCAACATAAAACTATTATTATGTTCATCATGATTATTATTAATATCAACAACAACAATAATGGCAATTAATAAACACAAATAAAAATAAGGTTCTGGGATAAATTAGTGAATGAAACTGGATTGTTACAACTGTAACTAGCTATTATCTGTACTTGCTTATCCTTTTACATTGATTACTCAGTTCAACATATGCAGGGTTTTATTTGGTTGTCTAATTATTGATAAGCAGGTTTCTTATTTTTTTTAATATGTGTAAGTAAAACATTGGCTGTAAATCAATCTGTGTGTTTTGACTGCATCTAGTTGATTACATCATCCTCCTGACAATGACTTGTGTCTTTTTCATTCAGTATTAGAAGAATGAAGATTTTATGGCTGAAGTGATCCATGCAGTCATCCTGCTGGTCCATGACAAAATTACAGATTTGCATCATCATTGACATCACTTAAAGAGCTAATCAAACCATGCAGCATCTGGCTCATCCTACAATAACTAACATCAAGTCTTTTATTAAATAATCTTAATTAAGACTTCATGAAATCGGATGGATGATAACTTTTATTCTTTCAACTACTAGGGGCTTTCCAGGATTGTCTATTCATCTCAAAGACACCAGGACAGGTGCATGGCAGACTGCCTGGACACCCCTTATAAAATATTTGATCCAGTAAACTGAGTAAAGATGGGCTGATGGAGGAACAGAGTTGGTGCACTGTACCTGCCAGTCATGAGCTGGCTCCTGGACGGGCTGCAGAGCGGCTGCACGTAATAATTCTCCAGCTTGACCCCCTGCGCTGCCAGCCGGTCCAGAGTCGGGGTTTTGATCTCTGAGCCGTGGTACCCCACATCCCGGAAGCCTTGGTCATCCACCAGGATGAAGACGATGTGCGGCTGAGAGCTCGGCTTCTCAAACTCATTGCCTCGGTTGCGCAGCTCGGCGTTCCAATTCTCCCACGACAACTGAACGCTCCACGTCTGAGAAATGATGAAGCTGAGGAACAAACTCAGCGGGACCCACAATATGTGCATGTTTCAGCCAGATTGAGACCTCCAGGCGCAGTTAGTGTCGGTCGCTGGGACGGTGTGTGCGGGCGGTGACGTGTTGCACATGTTCAGAGGGAAACAGCAGCTCTATGAGATCGGGTTCGCATCGTGTTCAGTTTTTTTCCCCCTTAACCACAAAGTCCACTGACAGCAACCACAGACAACTTTTATCGGTTTGTGGCGAAAAATCAGAGGTGATGATCGTGTCGGTGAATCCACGTGACAATCAAACACATCTCCTTACCAGCTGTTTGTTTTATACAACACAGTCTGCATGTTGTAAATCTGCGCACATATAAAAACTATATAGTTCATGAAACTAAAGGAGGTTTGCCTCTGCGTACAAACAGTCTAAGATTTCTCCGACTTTGTCAAAAGACGCGCAGAACTTTGAAACTACTGACCAACAGTGAAGCAGCCGGTGCAGCGGGTTCACAGCAGATGTCCTCCATCCTGTCAGACTGCGGCCCCTCCGCGCTCACAGCTCACTGAGGACTGCAGGCACACACTGGATGTCTTTTTGAGGAGGCAGGTCCATGTGTAGGCTACGTCTTCTGCAGGTCCCAGTACTATGCTTCGTAACGATGTGTTCAGGAACATCTCGGAAATCTCTAACTCCAGGGTTCAGATGGAGCACAGCTGCGCAGAGCTGTAGTGGTTATTGTGAAACGTGTGTTTGCTGTTGCTCAGAGTTGTTTTTTTTTATATATTATCGACAACATATCTGGCCCCTAGCCTTATTTTACTATCAAGAATCAATTTCAAAGGAAAACTTTTGTTTTACTTTGTCATATTGTTGTTCTAGATGTCCAGATTTTGACCTCACTTTGTATGTGAGGTCAAATTTCATGGAATTTCATGATTTGATCACATTCACTAATTTAAGGGAGAAAAAAATCGGCAGGATTGTTCAAATAACTTCAAAAATGCATTTCGCTGATATACATGTAAAGTCTAATCCCATTCTCATTAGGTTCTGTTCTGAATGATGTGCACCTAAATAAAAAAACATATATTTTTGAAGTGCTGAGCACACACACATTAAGGCCAAAAATGTACATAGATGTGTTGCAAGATTACATGCAAAAACACTGTCACTGATTCCCGTACAATACCTCAGCTTTCTGCAACTTAATCTGCTCCACAGATGTTCACTGCTAAACCTTCCATTTTTTAAAGAGAAATAGAAATGGTATCATTTTTGCTCAATAATACACACTGTAATTAGCTTAATGGTTTTATGGTCCCTGGTCATGACACTTTAAGTTTAAGGAACGGCACCTTTGAGGGAGCTCTTTTTTAATATACTATTTTTAGATATGTCAATCCATATACCAAAATGAGTTGTTATTTATTTATTTTTTCCTTTTTTTTATTCCTGTTTTAGAAAATTCTTGTAACATAGAGTCTAATTTACTTAAACAGTTTTTTTAATGTGCAATTAGCATGTAAAACATCCTTTTCCAACATGACTGGAAGGTAACACCAGATCAAGTGTGTTGGAGCAGATCACTAACTGTGTAATTCCTTTGTCGTAACCATTTTACTCACTGGTCATCAATCTAACATACTGACAGGATGTGACAGAGATAAAACGATAGATTTGGTTTGGTACTCTCATGACTACTGTCTGTCCACTGTTTTCATTGTGGCTCCTTTGTGACTAGAGCTACTTGTTTTTCTTCTCTGGATTTACGCTTCTGAAACTGGGCATTTGGCCCTGGAGAAAAGACACATAAATTACAAAAACAGAGCAGGAGAGATTTATTTCACCTCCTCCTTGTTGAAATATAAGTGGACAGGGATGAGTGACATGTAGAGCTGAAGTTGCAAGGACAATCATTTTACAAACGCAGATCATTTCATCCTAGCTTCTTTGATCTGTGGAAAGCACGCAAGGGCAGTTTTCCCACTGAAACAAGACGTCGCTTTACCTTTTTCCAAGCATTTTACAAGCTATCATGATGGTTTTAGATCAGATCAACTTTCAATCTTTCATCTGTAAGCTTAGGCAACATTAGCATAGTTCTGTGTGCCAAAGATTAAACAACAAAGGTGGAAGATATTAAAATTGCACACTAAGCTGTGATCACACCAGGCTGGAAGTGGTTATATATGGACTTCTGACGTAGCCAGATCTGGATCTAGTGTAACTGATGACATGCTATCTAGTTTGTTAACCAAGCTTTCAAGCTAGCTGACAGGTCAACAAGGCCTTCTGTAAGTTCACACAGTTATGAGATACTATGTACCATTGACTGCTGCCTAGTTACTGTCTATAAACCTCTTTGTCTCACACTGTCTGCACTGTCAAGACTGTGACAGAATTTGAAAACTGAACTCAATGTAACTGATCACTGTATATGTAACGTGCCAGTGAATCAGCTGATCATTGGCAATTCCAAAAAACATATATTTCTTCAAGATATTTTGCTGTCAATATACAATTTCTCTAAGAATACAAAGACATTGAGATTTCACTAGCCAGAATATAGGAATGGACAAAGAAAATAAATAGATCTATGAAGTAAGAGAAGAAATGCATATTTGTTCAGGTCAGCTGAGCATCAGAGGTTGCGTCCCTGTGGAAAAGTCCAGACATGTCCGGCACAGGAGATTGAAAGGCAAACCTAAAGTGTCCTGGAACGACTCATCAAGAGAAGATGAGAATGAGATCTAAGAAAAGAACACTGGATAGCTTGGCACAATCAAACTGTAGAACATTGGTGGCCTGCCTTAAAAGGACAGTTCACCCAAAATTGAAAATTCGCACAATTTACGCTCACCACTGTGTCAGTGGAGGCTCTGGTGTCATTTTCTAATCCTCACAGTAATCCAATGGGGGCTACAGTATATATTTTCTGCTAAAAACACAGTGTTAATGTCACCATGTTGAGTCATATTGGACTGCTGAGTCTTCTGGACACTAGGATGACGCCACACAAGCAGTACGGAGGCATGTTATGTTTTTCTTCTACTGTTTTTTTCCTTTTGAGTCCATGGATACCTTAGGGCTTCAATCATATCAGCATGATGTGGAATTCTTTCCCTTGCTGAAACTCCAGAAGGGCTATGTAGATTAGAAAATGCTCACCAGAGCTGCACTGACAGAAATGGGTGATATTTTGAGTGAACTATCCCTTGAAAAGTTTGCAGGTATGTGTAGTCTGTGTAGAAACATTGAAAAATCTTTTAAGATAAATATAGCTTGATGATTAGGCTCGAGCTGCATAGAACAGGCTTCCCAAATATCAGCCTTCATCTCATTCATTATGTTTGTTGACTCACAGGTGATGCAATAGCAGCCTCCACCTGGCGCTGCTCCATAACTGCCCATTTTAGATGATCCTGGACTGCTATATAAAGAGGACGGCTGTGAGCCGCTGAATTGAACAGGAGGTGTCTGGGGGCCTGTACAGTGCGCCTGTGAAAGACCCTCACATGCAAAACTCTCAAAGCTCTGTAAACGCATGGACACACAACATGCATGCACAGACACACCCAGTGAGCCAGTGGTATTGAAACATGAATAAATTTTCTAGTTGAAAAATAAAGTTGACAGTCTGGAGCGTCCAGAGTAAACAGCATGCAGGAAAGAGTCTCCAGCATGTCTACACATGTAACCAGAATTAGCCTAAATTCATGAATCACTGCACTGCATGTTGGAATTTATTGTATTCTATTCCTCTTACTTTTCTGGGGGAGTAATTAAGTCAAATCCAATTCACAAAATGAGTCTTCAGCATTGTAGCAGAGGCACAGTTGCTTAGTCATGCTATTAAAAAGGCAGCGGATATCCTGCAGAAACAGCTTAGCCCACTCCAAGACGTGACCTCAAGCACTTCTGACATCTTTATGGAGGTGTGTGATCTCATCCTAAGTCACCACAGCTCACCATTACTACGCAATGTTGCAGGTCCTGAAGAGCCTGGCTTGGATTTTGTGTGCGTGCCATCACGTAGAAAAATCCCCGAGGCGTTCTGACCCAACGGATACCAGACCCTCTGTTTCCAAGAAATCCTTTGCTTTTAATGATGGTAGCATAATACAATGGTAAAGTGGCCGCAAAGACTGCTGCCAGACCCCCACCCTCCAGCGCCCTCCACCCACTCAACACACATCGGCAAGACACTCTTGAGAGGTAATGCTCTGACCTCTTGGTGCATACCACCTGATAGTTATCCCTTCTGTAAATGCTTTATTGTTAAAGAATATGAGAAGGGTGGGTGGTGTTGGATACCAAAATGCTCTTGGATAGCTTTATTAAATTCCAGACATAATTGTTTAACAGGAATCTCTTTAAAGCTGTGTGACACTGTCTTATATTACCCCAGGAGAAGCTCAGTGACTACAAAGACCCTTTTAGATCTACTTAGTTTCTTGGGATTTTTTACAATCCTACACAAATTAAAGTGCACTAAAGATAGTAATACCGATTCCACAAGCAGATAACAAGCTGTAGGGTTGATGTTATTAGTCTCATCTGTTGGATGCAATTTATGTTGCTCTGTACTTTGTTACTCTGCTTGTGCTGAGGTTACAGTACCTGTTGTTGTGAGGGGAAGATTTTTTGGGCGTAATAGCCAACATCGTTAACTTGATGAGAAGCAGGAAAGAAATTGGAACTCTCCACCATTTTAAGCACATTAAGCACATTTTGTTTTAAAATGTATGTTAAAAAAAACAAAAATTCATACAGTAAACCTCAAGATTGCATTTAAGTTTTTAGGCTTTGCTGAGGTTGAAAAGCTGGGATATTGACAAAGCAATGTGGCTTCTTCTTCTTCTGCAATGTTTTGGTCACATCCAACCAAAATATTTCTGCCACCTACCGCTTATCTTGATGAAACACCTCCAGGTCGTGGCAGTACATGGAACAAAGCATTCACTGGCATTTTCTAAGGCCAATTTTCTCAAAATTCTGTTAAAATTTTTAATAGAATTGGATGGAAACCCTGCACTTTTGTAGCAACTTCTCTGGCTTTACTGTACCGGGCAGGGGCAGAACACATAAACTGGCTGTGTGTCTCCTTGCAACGTCAGCTCTCAGTTCTCTGTGAAAATCTACCATAGGAAACACACACCCAGAGACTTGAAACTTTGACTGTTTCCAAAAATGCATCCAAAACCAGTTTTATCCCCTTTTGAAAGGGGAAAGTTATGCACAATAGCTGCAGTATTCTTATAGTTTATATGCCATAACAAAAAAAAAGTGAGAAGAATTCACACTTTGGTTTGACTCTAATGTTTTCTGCGTGTCATCAACAGCAGCAGTCGTCCTTTCATGTTGCAGCTTTCAGCTTTTCTCTCTTTCAGTATGAACAGCAGTAACATTTCCACTCATACAAAAAAACTTCCTGCCAGTGTAAAAGTTGTAACTCTTCTGGCTGCATTTTCTTGGGGATGTCAACATTTCCATGCACTTAGAAAGTTTAAGCTTATACAGTGAAATGACCCCAGAGTGTAAGAAGAGTAAGTGCTGGTGTGTTGACATAGAGATTATGGATTACCCACATGATCTGTACAACTCACCCCGGCTGTTATTGTGTCAGACATTCCAGAGTCAGTTGACTGCGGGGCAGGTGGAGCTACATAGCTCCTGGTCTCTCAGTGTAGATAAACCTTGATCAGACAGAAAGGGAATGTCAGCTATGTTGAGATTTGATTGTTGAGATATTTTGTTCTGGCTTTGGGCCTTTTTTTAAAGATGCAGAAGGCATTGTTACACATTTAAAAACAAAATGTGGAGAAGATAGTTAGCAAATACTAACATATCTTTTTTACTCTCTAGGAATTTGTCATGTTAAGATGGCAAGAAACCGTGCTGTTTTTGAGAGATTCTGTAGAACCTCAAAAATCCTGGCCAAGTGGATTGTTCAAAAGGATATTTAAATCCGGGGCCATTTTTATAAGTGAAAGTCAGCGGAGTCAAGCCTTTATCTCCACAAACTTTCATGATATTTTTGTAGCACTTATCCTGCAAGTCAGCAATTGCCCTCGTGCTGTTTATCTGATCAAGCTCTCCCTATTTGTGTTTTAAACTCCATAGTTTAATAAAAATGAGACCTAACCATTTTTTAGTTAAACACTCCAAACTGATGTTTAGTTTACAAAGTTTGACGATAGTGCTACACAATGTAGTAGGACCCACTTCTTTAAAAGAATTCATGGTGCTGCTCTCAACTGTATAAATGAAAAGTGATGTAAATCATGAGAAAAATGAGAAACTAGAACTTCAGAGAAAAGTGCAAACACAGCCCACTTTCACACCTCTGCAAAGTTGGCCAATGGCAGCGTAAAGTGGGTGTGATTGTCAAACGTTCTGAAAGTTACAAAAACGCAGCCTCCTGATTCTGCTATTAGAAAGAGAATTTTGGATGTTGTTAAATGATCCAGCTAGAACTGTTTTGAGCAAACAAAGACCTTGAACCTGCAATAATAATTATTTGTGCCACTTGGGGGTAACAGAACAGGCTGTGAAGGCAATATCAACATATTATCACCTAATAAATTTGATATAGTGAACAATTTTAGCAAACAGTAGCCTGTTAACACATCCAGCAGACATGCAAAACATTCATTTGGACTAGTGGGTCTCCCCACCTATTGAATTGAAGTCCAACATTGAGAACAAAATTCTGGTCGTTTGCTGTTTAAAGTATTAGCTAAATTTGTCTGCTGTTTGATGCCGAGCATTTGGTGTCTCAGTTACTTTCTCTGAAAGCGTCTGAGTGCTGGTGCTGAAATCAGGGTTAACAAGACTGTTGAGACTGAATCAAATTGCAAAGAGAAGCCATTAAACCAAAAACATTAGCATGAAGATGCTGAGAAGTGAGCTGAGGGTACCTGCAGAGTTTTATGATTATTTTCTGTGAGTTCTATACAAAGACAAACTTCTGTTACATTTAGCATAATATTTAATCGTTAATATTGATGATTGATGAGCGCAATCTTAAAGGCAAAAATTTTAATATTTCTCTTTTCTAGACCTTGCTAGTTAACTGTAGCTACAGTTAGCTAGCTGGTTACATCGTCTGCTGCACATTAATTATTTTGGGCTGCAGTAATTAGAGACAACCTATGTGGTAAATGCTAAAAAGTAATAACCTGACACACCATGTGGAATGTTTAACATTTCCATTGGAAGTATTTCACACGTCCATCATTCCTGCTAACCTCTTCAGCAGCCACAATTGTCTACAGGCTTGCAGCCACTTCTCACTTTCATCAACACTAAACCATGTCTGTAGCTACGACCTCCTTCTCTATAAAGGACGCTGATCCTGACTGGACTCAAATGAATGTTGTTGGGGCTTTTCAAGATGGACCTGAGAAATTTCAGACTTGAGATCTCAGCGGTCCAACTGCCTTTCTAGGTTAAAAAAACACTGCACCACAGGAACTAGAAAAGCATGTCAAATAATGCTAGGAAATGAGATTTTCTCTGCACACAGCACAACCTTGATTTATATTTCGGAAGTAGTTAGATGTCTATCAAGTCTCTAGCTAAATCAGACACCAGAATTTGATCTCTCAAAAAATTGATTTACATATATTAATTTAGGGAAACCCCATCTCTATTTAGGCCCTTAGTCGCAGTTTTCTCCAGAAAACCATCATATCCAGTCATGCAGACCATCTGGAAACAACTTTCCACTTCTTCCCTTTTTACCAATCTAGTGAGTCAGCTGATGTCCCCAACTGACGACTGTGCTCTTTTCACCTTTCAGCAGATCCACTCCAAATAAAATGTCTTGTGGGTGTTAAACGTTCTAATGAGCAGCAGGCGCTCCCAATGAAAAGTGATTAGAGTAAACAACAGCAGAGTGCCTCACAACAAATTAGCAGCCAGCTCCAGCTCCTGGGTTTTATGGGCCTGACTGGGCAGAAACAAGCTGTTTTGCTAACATTTCATGTCTGCCAGTCATTTCAGTTCAACAATAACTTGCACATTTTTAAACAAAGCAAGGCATTGTTGAGATAATTACCTCATCTCAGCATGCCATGGATAGAATATTTTTTATGAACTTGATGGAGTAACGTCAGCAAGGCAGACGCTGATGGTTGATGGCTGTAACACGATCTTAAAATGATATATGCTTTATCATCTCCATCGCTGGCCTGCAATCCTAACCGGCTGCTTGCTGCTTTGTCTGCATGTCAGACATGCCCCAGCAAAGAAATCTCACTGGGCTGAGAGAAAAGGCCCTGTTTTTCCTGCTTGGCTAAGTCCAAGCATGCTGTTCTTTCCAGACAGATTCACTATCTGCTTTGATTGTGCTACTGAGATGAGGAAGAACAAGCATTCTCACCTGTCACCACTGAGTTGATGCTTAACAAAAAAGCTGGGTTTTGGGCAACTTAAGTGTGTGCAGACATTTTTTAAAGGTCGCCGTGGAGCAAACTAGAAGAACGTGGCACTGTATGAAAATTATAAAGGTAGAAGGGAGTGCCAGAGTAGAGGAAAAGATATGTATTTAATGTTTTGCTGAAGGGTAGTAGTCAAAAATTTATGAGCAATCAGGAGCCAGTTTTTTTAATGTTGTGTTTTTTTTCTTAAAATATTTTATGACATGATAGGCTCAGGCCCCTCCCTACGCTTACAACTTTTATATGGTCCCAAAGCCAAATCAATGCCTTTAGAAGCAAGACTGAAGCTCTACCTTCACCCAGTCCTTGCAAAAACCTAAAACATGAGAGAAATTCCAAGCCACAGGAGCAGCCACAGAGATGAACACGATGATAGCTGTGCTGACAGCTTTGACACCCAGACTGAGTGCAGATGAGGAGAAGATAAGGACAAAATGTTGAGAAAAGCAAAATCCTCCAGACAAACTGTTTGCCCCCTCAGGTAGCAAGTGCTGAAGCAAAGGTATGTGTGCAAAGTGGACACCCTCATTTCATCCTTCACTTCCCAATTCATAACACAGCTGGTGCAAAGAGAGCCCGCAACCCCGGCCAATGAGGCCAAAGGCAAAGGGGGAAGAAAACAGAAGACATCATGAGATCACAAGGCTGGCAACGGGGCTTCTGGCACATGTGAAAATATATGGCTGAGATGGCTATATGAGAATATGAAGAGGAGTATATCATTTCAGATGAAAGGTTCAGTTCACTTGAATACATAAAAAATAGGTCTTATTCCTTCGATCACTACCTTTATTGGGCCTAAAAACGGAGAGAAACACAGTGCAGTAAACAAACTCTCATTTAAGGGCTTACAGCATGGCACTATTATATTTTAAAAATACAAATTTCATTTATTTATTTTTTTGAGTTAAGACCATGATTGCATGACTGTAGATAATTGATGTTTTTCATTAGATACTGTAGATAGTTTTAGCTGACCTGGCAGACGTTGTCACATGAGCTTTATTATTACCTGCCATCTAGATTTATCAGTGTACTTGAGCAGTAATAGGGGTTTTTTGTCCCCATGGGAACATTTAAGAAACAGAAAACACAAGTTTTACCATCTGATGTTGTTTCTGTGAATTTGTCAGGAACCAGTAGTTCATTTAAACACCCAGCAGACACAAAGCAATATCACATAATGGTAAAATTAATAAAATATTTACACTACTTTTAGCTATTTTGATTCTCACCACCTCCTTAGAAAAACCCTGGTCTTGAAATGCTGTGATTGCTCCACTATGTTCTGTTAGTCGCAGTCTGGTTGCTACAAAAAAAGTTTACATTTTACATTTTTGCAACCACAGACATGCAAACTTTTAACAATCTGTATCAAAGTAATGTAGTTGTGATAAAATGTAGGCCCTGGGTTGTATTTTCTCACCAGGGGGTTGGAGGAGATGGTGGTGTTGTGACATCTGGGTGAGAAGGCTTCCAGGCAGGAGAACAACGTTTGAAACCACATCAGGGCCGACAGCTTTAACCAGGTAATTTAGTGACTGTTTTGACATTTAAAAGCCATTTTGTGGCCACTGAAATCCAGTGTTTTTTACAATGGGAGAGCTTCCTACTGTGTTTGTAGCAACATGACCAGGTATGTTAAGTCAAAACACAGTCCAAATCCTTGACAAGTTGTTTATGTGCCTCAATCTAACAGGACCTAAACCACAGAAATGTAAAGTTTCAAAGGAAGAAATGTAAAGAAACATGAAGTTTTAACATATCTGTGGTTTGGTGGAACATTCAATGTCAGAATGTATTTTTGATGATTGGGTTGATATTTTCTAACTTAAACTACCCTTTGGTGTGCTGACATTTTATCAAAGCTGTCTCCTGCTGTGGGAAACAAAGCTGTTGAGAGGGGTGAGTGTGAACCGAAGCTGTGAAAATGTGGGACAAAAAATAAAACAAGGAACTGGAAGAGAGTAAAAATGTCTGTTGAACTAAGATTCTGTGTGAGTTTGTCTTGACAAGCAACATCATTCACTTGTAACCTGGTCACATGTAGGCTACAGGAGTAACTGTTCTCACAAGTTTTTTCAAACCCCCTCATGCAGGATTTAATCTAAAATATGCAGATAAAGTTTTTACATTTACCCAATATGTGGGTTTCAAATGCAAACTTAAAGTTTTCACACACCTGTTTTTCATTAGGAAGTAGATCTTATACAAATAGGTCAGTAGGTTATTAAGTAGAAATTTTATCTGTATTTTTTAATTCTGTGATCACTACAAACTGAGTTTCCTGAGTCATTGGCAGATAGCAGGGAACTCAGCTACCTCTAAATCTGAACAGTTAAAACAAAACTCATCTTCATGTCTAGATAAAAAGGGTTGATCAACAAAATGTTTTTATTGTAATGTGGTTAGCCCATTCTTCTAGCATAAATGTGAATGCCAGAAGAATGGGCAGAAAAAGAAAGTGCAAGAACGAGAGATAACAGGATGCAGAGCATTTTGAGTGAGAAGTCAACAGAGGTCTGATTCAGGGACCCACCTAAATCTGACCTTTGACCCCAATATGTCTGTTCTGACATTCACAGAGAATGGTCCTCTTGTGTCAAAGAAAAACACAGGTGAGCTAACATTTGTGCCAAACACCTTCTCATGGCTACATTATGTCATAACCAGGCAGCTGCAACCAAGCACTGGCCGAACAGCACAGCGCTAATCATTTTAAACTGAGCTGACTGGGTAATGAATAAGTTAGTACCTCAGTCAGGCAAATCACTTCCACTGTAGCAATGTAATATCTATTAGTGTAAGCTTCTGTTGTTATTCCACTGAGGTGTCTGCAGGCCACGTGCACAGCTGGTCTCAAGCGCTGACCCGGCTAACGTTGCCGTTGCTTAATGTGTTATCCAGTTGGCTCGGATGACTGTATCAACAAGGCTTGTTTTTGCACAGCACACTTTTTGGTTAGAGTGACCCTCCACCCCCTCCTTCCACCACAACATGTCCCTGCAGCACACGGCAAAGCCATCTGAGAGTCCCTGAGCCAGGGGCTAAAAGGCTAAAATGTACCACGGTGGATAGTTGATGTCCTTGTGGTATTATAAAATTTTAACATCCAGCAGCAGAAAAAAAAGCACAACATGAACTGCCAGCTGAAATGTTCACTGTTGAGTCTCAAGTGGAGAATCTGGCATCTAGTCGGTGTTTTCCTTTTGTTTCGATGCTAGTTTCTGCTAACACCTCTGCAGGAGATCTGAAAAACTTTGCCTTTCTTTTGTTAGAGCTTTTTCTCTTGACATTAAAGAAAAAAGTGATGGCTGAAGGACAAAACATAAGCAGGGCACTGGGTTCATTCTGGAGTTTGGACACCTGCTGCAGTTCCAGACGGGTCTTGAGGTCCCAATTTACCACCAACATGGTTCAAGTGAAGTACCAATTTTGACATTTTTGCACATGCAAATGTTTTGAAAAGATATGATTTTGTGGCAAGCACTTTCTGTGTATTTTGAAGAGAAGTTATTAGGCAGAGAATATCTAAAAATCCATTTATGTCTCCTTTCTGGGCACTGATGAGTCATTTTGAGTGAGTGTGCTGGCAAAATTCAGAGAGAACTGAGCAGGAAATTTGAATCCTTCTTGCCAGACAAAAACATGAGTATTGGACGATTCTGCAAAACCCTGAACTACATTTAAATGTAAAAAAATATAATGCCATAGCAAGCAGCTTGGGAACATAAGGAGAGACTCTGCTTAAAAAGAAGCTTATGACTGAATTATGTGCGGTTTTTGGGGGAGCAAAGAACTTCATGGATACGAGATAAGTGTGTGAATAATTGAAAGAGGGGGAGGGGAGATGACGACAAAAAGGAAAGATGGGTCAACACAGATGATCAGAAAGACCTCTGTGACATCTACTTTCGTCACCCTTTAACCTCCTCCACTGAGAAACAATGCGTCTACTGTCCTTGTTGCTAATCCTTTTCATTCTCACACACACACACACACACACATTCTCACATCCTCGGGTGTCCTTACTAACATACTGATCTTATTTGCTGGGTGTGGCAGCCGTAGGAAACAGGGGTTTCTGTTCTGTCTCTGCCAAGCAGTGATCCAAGGCCAGCACACGGAGAGCTTGGCACTTCCTTTCAGCCAGCAAACACATTACTGCACATCCAAGGTTTTTCCGTTACAGCTCCATCAGTGTGCTATGGTGCTGTCTTTGACCACAATGTAAAACATCATGCATACATGGCAGTGGGGAGATGAGCTTTGCATGCATTTACAGAACAATTTCATCTAATGTCAAACAAATGTTGCTTTTTCCCATGTGTAAATAAGAAATGCTTATGATTTCCTTATTGTTCATGCATGTCAACACTAATCATGATCTTGATAGGTCATTATCTGATCTATCTGGATGACTATTCTTTCTTTATCTAAACTGAAAAGGGAGGCAAGCCTTTATTTCTAATTTTTTGACTTCCTTAGTTTCACCATTGAAGTTTCTAAATTTGCCAAATTTAAGTGCTAACCTATTTAGTATTCAATGTTGGCAAACATATGATGAATGCCATCATGTTCACTATAAAGTTCAAATTATTTAACATTAAAGCTGAACAGGAGCTTTGCACTCGTGTTTAAACCCGCTAAAAGATTGTTTTTGAGTATTTCCCAATAACATTAAAAATTAAGGACTAGGTGAGTAATATTCACAGCAGGAAAACATTCTCAGTTATTAATTTTTTATATGTTTAACAAAGAGCTAATGCTTCAACTAACCCTTGGACAAACACGGCTGCCAACACAGGCAAATAACCCCAAAACTCTCCTCCCAGTCAAAGTTAAATGTTGCTGAGCTTGGACTTGTGTATGGAAGCATGTGATTTCACCTTTTTCTAATGTGAAAAGACAAGTTTCAGGGCTTTTGAAGGTTTTGCTATTCAAGGAAGTCCATAAGTCAAGGCAGAGATCAGGAAAAAAATATTCCTTTTCACACTTATGCTATTCAAGCTGGCCTGTTACATAAGTATGAAAGACTTGTTTTGTGTTTTCAGCAGACACAACAGAAAAGTCTGAGACAGTTCGGCACAACATGGGTTCAAAAATAAATCATTGTAAATAAATGATGTCAGTATAGAGAGGGAGCGTTCAAAACATAAAGCTTTCAAAGATAAATGTTATATCAAGTGTTTAAAGGCTCCTCAAGCAACGTCCAAAGCCTGACAGAGTTCTGACAGTGGAATCTACTTACGAAAACTTTCTAACTTTCCAAAAGAGATAATTTGACCATCACACACCCAATTCACACAACCACTGGCCAGATGTGCAGATTGCTTTTTCAAGCTGTTGTTTTACTCTCAATGCAACTTTTGCTTTGACTTATAATGTGTGAAACATGATTTATTGCAACTCATCTCTTTCTATGATGGGTGACCTTTCCCCATTTGTGTGACCGCTGAGGGCAGGAAGAGGTACTTTTACTTTATGTTTTGGACAGCTTTGTAGAAACTTTTTTTTTTAATACTGAGACCTCTAATCACTTTCAAGTTTCAATGTAACTTTTATCCCACAACAAGTAATTTGTCAGATTTATTGTCTGAAACAAATTAACCTCATAATAAACATTAATCGCCACTGTGATTGCATCAGAGCAGAATCTGATAACACTGGCTTCTTTTGAAGGCTTTTCTCACCCAGTGAGATTATTTCTGCTCTGCCTCAGAGAAATGTTTGTGTGACCAAAACTCAATCGGCCAACGCGGCCGTCAACCCCAAGCTTGCAAAAATAGAAGCCATTGGTGTTGACTTGTGTAAACGCTGTTACCGCATTGTAAATTTTTATCATTCCTGTGGCCCAGTAAGATGTCGCTAAGCTGTGCAGCTCTGCTGTGACGAATAGTTGCAAAAGGTACTTTGATGCTGTCATCAGATGTCACTCATGTTGATGGCGTTGAGATGTTGGGGACTGTGGAGGCCCTTTATTCCATTTCTTTTAAACGGCTCTTTATTTACACCATTTTCTCTCTGAAATTTCACCCAAGAATTTTTTTCCTTTTTTTATTTTCAGGGTTTTAAATTTACTTTGTTGTTGACAACACAGATATCTGTTTTTTCCCAGCTGAAAAAGCAACAACAACAACAAGAAGCCACAGTACATATGTGTTGAAGTTTTCCTCTGTTTTCACTGTGAAATTCACATTTCCTGCCAGGACCCATAGTGCCTTCTTTGGATTAAAGGTCACACCCCTGGACAGATGTCGATCGGTAAGTCTTTGGCACACACACATATTCATTCTGCATCTCCTCATATGGTTCATCCCCTGACCTCCAGCTGTCAGGGAGCCTAAACATAAACCTCCTCTCGGCTTCGCAGCAGGGAACTAGATCATGTTCCAGATGGGAAGCTTCGGTGGAAGAAAACAACAAGTCCGTGCCACAGTTTACAGCAAGACCCTATAAAATTCTTTAAGACTGCATGAGAGGCTCTAACATACAGCAGGCCTCGCTGCCTTTCACTATCAGACTTTGTTTTGGAGGGAAAAAATGCTTTATTTGCTCAGTCTTGTTATAACTAAAATATTTACTGTTGAAATTATATTTTGTGGACCGCAGTTAGGACCACAAATTGCAGAATAAACACCATAATGCTGAATTCTGTCATGTGTAAACCTTTTTTTTTTATTAGCGTGCACAGTTGCAAGACTGCCAACCAAAACGAAAGTAAGAATCAGCATGCATGGAGTGAGGCAAAGCCTTACCTTTAGCTTAGTTTGGAAGTCATCTTGCTTGTGTAGTCATTCTACAGGTTTATTTTATATTTAGTTAACAATATGAATAATAAACATATCAAAATCAATCATTATAAACACTATTTTGACTGTTGGGCCATTTGTATTCAAAGTAATAGGTTTTGCGATATGTTTTATTGTTTCTTTGAACCTGCCAGGGGCTGCGCATGGCCGTAAGCCCGGACATGACATCAGGATGACCAGGGGACCTTATGTTATTCTGAACCCCCGCCCCCACCCCCTTCCCACACACACACTCACATCTTAAGCGTTTTGCATGAGAAAGGCTAAGCTAGGTTTTGCATTTTACTTGAATTTACTGGCATTATCGCCATTACATGATGTCATCAAGAAACCGCCTAAGACTCCTATTTTCTGAACGACAAAAATAATGAGCCTCTCGAATTTTCATCCAAACTGCAGTCAGAATTTTCATTTATTATTACCAACACAGCCTCCAAACTTCACCAGGAAAGATGCAGAAAAAGGTAACTAACCTATTTGCCAAGGAAAAATAATATGAACTCTGTGTTTGACAAAATTTGGTATGCTGCTATTTGCATTGGACCTTTTACTTTAGAAATTATGGTCATGGCAGATTTGCACGGGGTAAACAAAACAGACAACCTCTGCAATTTTTCCATCTTATATAAAGTTCTCAGTCCTGTGTGAATTGGTCTTTAGTTAGATTTAGAGCTGTGAATAAACTTTTTATAAGTTGGCTTCATTTAAATAGACAGGTGGGAGCAAAGTGGAACTAATTACAATAGTGTTAAAAGCTGTTTTATATCAGTTGCAATAAGTACAGTTGATAACTGTAAGGTGAAAAACAGGGAGTGACGGTTTAATGCTTTTAATAAGTTCTGGTTATAAAACTTCACAGATAAGTAAAAAAGTTAAAAAAAAACAACAGCACATTTACATACAAATATTTAACTATTCTTCAGCAGTACATGTGATCACAAATTCAGAGAAGAACCCCTTTATTCTGCTGGACTCTGTCGACCTTATGGTTTGGTACATATACAACGAAATATCAAATTTCATTTGACTTGAAATGCACCAAATTGACAGCAGGAGTGGTTTTGTAGGCCATGTTAATTAGCCGCAGTTGGTGGACGATTTCCCGATCGACACTGCAGATGTCAGCTGCTCTCAGTGGAGTTCGCCCGCATGTATAAAACAGTTGTTTCACTCATTTTCCACAAGAACTCTCTCTGTTTTGCTCCTGTATTGGAAGCCTGCATCAAATAAAGCTAAGTGAAGTGCAGTGACTCAGAGTAACAACACAGCTTGCAACTTGATATTTCTTGCCAAAGGTGAAACACTTCCAGTCCATCCTGTTGCCTAATTTTGAGCCGCCAAGAACTAATTTGAGTGCATTTTTATCTCATTCTAGCCTTTTGAGACTCTGCATGGACCTAAATAAATAATAGATAAAAGTTTTTTTTTCTTCATCAAGACACTAAAACTATTATTTTTTCTGTGCAACACTTGTTGCAGTAATTTAAAATACCTGATGAGCCTTAAATACCAATTCGCTTTTAGTGCAATTTGAAGGTTTGTCAACATGCAAATCACCACTTGCAACAATAATATCACACTAAACTGATCTGAAAAGAGGTTGTAAAGGTTTGTTGCAAAAACTTATCATAGCCACACATGCTGCAAAGAACAGCCTGGTGAAATCCACCAATGGACATTAGAGATCATGGTGACCAGAGCGGTGGCTTGCTCCCATGGGAAGCTTCCATTTTCACCTCCTCCCACCTCCTCCACTCCTGCTGGAGTGGAGCACAGAGACTTTGTTGTGTCGCACCAAAACAAGGCTTGCAGCTCCAGATCCAAGGGTAGAGAGAGGGGGGAGGACAGATATCCATAGAAACCTGAGTTTGGATGAAGAGAGGAGAGTGAAGATGAATCTGCTGTTAACATCATTTATAGGTAGACTACAGAACTTTAAACTCTGATTGTCTACATTTGAGCATTTACCATTATTGTATATATCATTTGTAATGTATGTAATAGAATAAAAACACCTTCTTAAAATTGATTGCTCCTGGAAACAGTTTATTAAGTTTTTATACTATAAATAAATTGACATTATCTAATATTATGCTGTAATTATTTTTATTGATCATCTTTTCTCTTGACAGTCGACTCCAACTATTCAAACACAGGTATTAAATACCTGCTGATGCTGTGAACCACAGTTTAATAGACTTTGGATTTTCTATAAGTGTGTGATTTATAAGTAACATTTTTATTTATTGAACTTTGCACATGCAAATGCCGTAAAATCTATCAATAAGAAGTTACCTTGCTAAAAATCATGCTATGTTGCACCTTGATGACTGTCCACATATTTTAAAACACGCCTTTTCTGCAGGTTATCAGACTTGTTTTACTGTGTTGAAACTGAAATAGAATTTCATTATGAAAAATAACTACAATCTAATTTGCAATGTTTATGTCTTATATCTTGAAAGAAGTGGGTCAGTAAACCCTTGATGGTGCAGTCGAGTGGCAGACTGATGGTTGTTGTGTGGGGCTGGGGGTGGGGGGATAATTACAGCCAATGTTTTAATAACGTCCCAACCAGCATCACACAAAGGAAGCCCACAGTGAACCCACTGAGCTATTTTTAGCCACCCTCGTGCATGCTGGTCCAGATTGGAGGTGTGTGAGGTGGGCTTAGGGCTGCAGTCTGTGTGTATATAAATGTGTGTGTTTGTGTGTGTCAGCCAACTTGCTCCGACACAAACAAATGAGGAGTGTTTCTGCACGGCACACTGACGTTCTTTCACCATACATGAACTGTGTTAAAAAGAGCTTTTTCACCCGCCACTCACTCTCATTGGATACACAACACTGCAAGGATAACATGAGGTGTGTGTGTGTGCATGTGTGCCTGTGTGTACGTGTGTGAGGGTGTAGTGTTTACCTCAGGGTATGATGGATCTATGGATTTGTGGTCCAAACATTGATCAGCCATCTGACATATCACAGAAAACACAAGCACTGAGAGTAAATAAACACACACACCTTTGGCTTACATATATCTAGGAAAACTTTCAGACCAAGTTAGTCAGTTTCAGTCAATGAGCTTCATAATAACACCCCCCCCCCCAAACATTGCATCATGTTTCTGTGAAGACCTTTAGTGCTCCCTAAATATTATTTTTGGTTATTTTTTGGAGTATAAAGGTTTTAGGGAGACTCCTGATACTAAGTCATTTTTAACTATTTTAACTTGTAATATGTAACAATTACACATTAAAATTTATTTAATCTTCATTTTGCATTTTGTTAAGTGGTGTTATTACATTATTTCAAATGTTTACAGTAAGATTTAAACCCAGAGAAATCTATAATTTCATTAAGATAAAGGTGTGTTTCATTTTGTGGCCTGTAGCTAAGTTCTAGTTTTAATACCAGTCAGAAAGTGAGAAAAAAATTAACAAATAAAACTAAATGTAACATCAATAAAACATTGATACATTATCTTATCCATTAATATTACATATAAACATAACATACTGTGTGTGTTATGCAGGAAAAACTGTCAAAATCCCTCCATGTAAAGTTGTTATAGAGCTCTACATAAAATAGATAATGAAGTAATTTCATCAGTGTGGAGGTTCTCAACATCAGTTTGATCTGGATCTAACTTGTACCTCCGTTGGTGCTTTTGGACTAGTTCTTGTATTATTTTGTCATTATGTTGTGATACATCCAAACACATATTACGCTGCACATATAAGATCCACATTAGCAGTTAACAAAAGCAACAGCAACAAAATAAAAAACATCAGAATTTGCACATGTTAAAGATAAGTGGATCTCTTGACTTGACCCAAGTCCTAAACTTGGTAAAGATTTCCTTTTTCACTGTTTGCAGATGATCATCTGTCATATATTACATTCAAATCTAGTTATACAAAACTCTCGCAATGACTTGTCAGAGTTTGTATCCATCATTTTTTTCACACTTTACAGATTTGTTCAATTTAACTGAAACACCAGAACCTAGAAAAAAAAGTTATGTATTGCAAGAAAAATATTTTATTGCTGGCCTGAGTTTTAAAAGTCATCGTAATGGTGAAGAAAAAACATAAAGTTGGTACTGGGTATGAAATATAAACCCCTGGGCACAGACATGTCAGTTTCCTTCAGTACTATGGAACTTTTTGCTGCTGTTAGATCATTGTTTTGTTCACTCGCACTCTTTCACTCTCTCACTTACATCAACTTTTTTTCCAGCGGCAGTAAGACCTGTATTTTAATGAAAAAGCTTCAAAGACCCAGTGTAGACTACCTGCCCAGAACCAAGCCACAGACAGACGGGTAAAGTAGGAAACTGGTTGGTGAATACTGTTGAAGTATTTGCAGTATTTACAGCCAAAGTTCTAGATTATTTGTCTCTTGAGTTGGTGGAAACCAAACCAAAACTAGAAGAACTGAGAATTGGACTTCTATGGACGCATAGATGGACACACATGAAAAGATACACTCTATTTCTGCAAAACCTTTGGTATTTTGCTGCAGTATGTGTGAAACAATATCACAAAAAAAAGAAAATGTGATAAAGCATGTGCAGGCAGTGAGTAAGCAGTTTAATTTAAATGAAACACAGTAAACGTATAACACACAGGCCATTAGAGACTGTCAGTGGTCTCAGTTATTCTTTGTCTCAAAATTAATGTGCTGGTTTATTGATGTTCAAATGCTTCATATGACTTTACTAATACAGACACAAACTCGTACTTGCAGCTCAGATTGCCTTTCATGTTCCACAAGAGTTAATGCTTCAGTTTCTCTTTGGGCAGCTATAAAATGTTTGTAGCAGTGGAAGCAGCTGTTATGCATTGTGTACAGTGGTGTAGCGGCAAAAACTGGGGACAGACTTAAATATGATGTTCTTTATTCATAAATAGACTGTCAAAACCTCAAATACTGAGAAACATTAGAATTAATACATCAGTAATAGTTGCTGTAATAGTTTTGCTCTCATTTCATACTTTGTAAAATGATATAATAAGCTTTGCACAGCAGCGTCAGCCAAATAGCGAGCAAAATTTTTCAAGGCATGATTTCATCAGTTCTGTTTGGCTGTCTGAAGCTCAGCCACAAAAACATCACTCTCCGTTGCACCAAAACTGCTATTAAATAATGGCAGCACAAAGGGAGATCCAGTAATCCACATGCATGCAGGCAGCATGGCTAAACAGAGCCAGCTGAGTGTGCTTTAGTGAGTGTGTGTTTGTGTGCCATTGTGATTGCGTCAGCGCTGCAGGGACGGAAGAAGGACAGATGTGCCAGAAGAGCTAAGAAACTCTACTCTCCAAAGTCCTGAGCCTTGCCTCTTCCTTATGTTGCCCCCCCTCCTCCATCTGCTCATCCATCTATCCCCCGTCTGTCTGATTCTCCATACCCTCAGAGCTCAACAGATGTGTTTGCCATGAAGCATTTATCAAGATCGTCAACAAATTCACGGGGCTTCATGTCTAAATCAGTTTTGTTTGCCCAAGGAAGCGTGCAGATATAAAAGTATGACTTTTATATTGAGAAATAAGTCTACAGAGCTGGTGGAAAGGTATTTAAAGGCTAAGGCCAAGATGTATAAATGACTAGTTGGATTTGGATTGGGAGAAGGGGATCAGAAGGGAAAAATATTCCTAAAAAAAGAAAATATATATGAAATCAGTTTGTCGTGCAACCTAGGAAAAAGATAGTAAGACACTCTATAAACAAGAGATGAGCTAGTGGGAAAAATTATCAACAGCTGTAGTCCACAACACCCTTGATAATACACCTTGGAAACTCTTGGAAGGTATGAAATTATTACACAGTCGCCGACTGAAAGACAAATAACAGCTGTCAAGGGTAAAATTTTGCACATTCAGGAGACTATTGCAAAGCCTGTTAATGCCCGACTAGACGTCAAGACTCATACACTAAAAGTATTATATTTGCGAGAACCTTGTTGCATAAACCAATCTATTTGTGCAAAGATCTGAGCAACTTTGCACCGCTACTTTTGTTATTTTCCTCATGTTCAACCAAATGCAGCATCATGCGTTCCATGAGACACTGTCCAAATATGTGCAATGTCCTGATTTGCACAGTTTGTGCAGAGACAAAAAAGATGCTGGGATAGATTGCAGTCAGATTTTCATCCTTAAGTTTGCCCATTTGATTATATTTCCATTAAATTAGCAAAGGAAAATCGGTAATTAATATTTTTCAAGCCATGCCTGCAGAGCAAATGTTAGAAGTTAAATGTACTAAGAAAACAGGTGGTGAAGAATTCTCCAGTCAGGTTTCAGTAAACCATTGCAGAGGAAGTTGGTGCAACAAGATGAAACATTTTCAAAGAGGACAGATCAAATCTACAAATGACGGAAGGCCACATGAGAAAAAAAATGTATTCTTTTGTTAATTGTTGTTTGTTTTATGTATTAATTTAAGGAGCATTGCAGTTTTTCAATTCATTCACACATATGATGCTTTCATCTGCTGCTATTATTCGTCTCTTCAGTAGAGAGGATGCTTCAGTGGCAAAGAGACACATGCGTCATGTCTATCATGAATAACCTGCAGTCTGTTTCCATTGAACTTCCACATTTTAACATTTCAACATCTTTTTACCTCAGCAGAACTTAAAATATTTTTGCAATAAAATCCAGCATTAACACTCCACTTTTCTTTTATTTCAAGTGGTGGATGGACAAGTAGTTCATGATTGCAGGATACCTGGGCTACTTTTAATGTGTATTCATGAACATTTTTGGCAATTTGGGCAATTTTAAGTATAACAACCCTAAAACCTTATTTGACACAGCACACTCTCTTTGTACCCACTTACTACATTATGTTATACTTAAAATAGCTCATATTCAAGGAAGTCTATGAAGAAGTCTTCTCATTCTCTTCCAGTCTACAAAGAAGATGTCAGTACAAAAGCACTCTGTTCAGAGCAGCATTGTAACTGACAGGGACCATCCTGGGAATTAGGGTCATCACCCAGAACCACTTTCCTCTCAGAGTGACCTCTCCTGGCGCTTGCCCCAATTTTGGTTCCCTATTGTGTGATTTTTTCCACCTTTCAAGCAGCAGAATCTCAGAAGAGGAACATTCATCATCTTCAGCTCCAGCAAGAATATTTCTATCTCTCTATTTCTTATTACTTTTAATCCTTACTCTCTATTAGTGGAGTAATTTGGACTGCTGATTGCTGCAAACATGCCAGGCCAGTGCCTTTGGCCCTCTGGCTCCCCACTTAACCACTGAGTTGTCAGGCAGGTGGGAGGACTCATTGTGTTTCTATCTCAATCCTAACTACTGAATACCTAACCTCGACCTTTAACCTCATCTAAAACTATAACTGTTTCTAATCTTAACCCTCAGAAAGATATGCTACCTGTCATCTGATGTCAAACTTTTGTCCTTGTCTGAACTGAAACCCACAAGACTAGGCTTCATTTTGAAGTTCCTTCCTGGACTTTAAATGCTTTTGGGCACATTTGGTCCCTGGGTGGAACAACAGTGCACATACACACACCCACACACCCACACACCCATACACACATATAGAATAAATGACAGCTGTCCAATGAATCTATGGACTCGGCTTTCTTGGCTTGCCAAAAAAGAGCAGCGCAGGCGGACAGAAAAGGCAAGGTCAACACACAACGTGGCTGAGGACGAGCTGATCTGGAAACTTGCAGTGGAGAGATCATGTTGCGGGGGGGTGGAAATGGTATTGGGTTATGCCAAAGGTGGGGGAGAAGATAACCAAGGGGAATGGAGAAGACTTTACACAAATGTTGACCACACAAATGCTTCACCCACATTGATTTTATTGTTATGTAACTGTTTACAACATGTTTTATTTTATGTATGGAAGCATGTAGGCATAAACGATGCAAAGCTGACTTCCTGTATAAAGATGTATAGTTGAAAACGTAATTACTCCTTCAGGCTGTAAAAATGCACCTTTTTCGATCAGCCTAAGTAAAACCAACTTGATTGGCCAACTTTAAAGTCATTGGTCACATTCTCTTTTCTACTTGCACCACTGTAACTGGTAGAGGGCTCGAAGAATTATCTCAAATGTAGGAAAATAGGAAATACAAGAAGCTCATACACTAAACTGTATGTGAATAAAAGAGACAGGACTCTTCTATTTGGAGCATCAGACCATTGAAAACAGTGTAGACCAAATCTCATTGTCTTTGGTTTTACTGGTCTGAAAATGAACCTATTCTCACTGGGTTTGGGTGGTTTTCCACTAGTATGTTTCAGATTGGATCCAAGATTTTGGACCTGTGAAAAATGGGATCACAGTTACCACTTTGGTGCCATTGTTCTTGCTTTGGAATAAATCTTGTTTCATTTTAGTCTTCTTTGTTTCCTCAGCCTGTAATTTTTCTCATAGCTCTCTTATGCAATCCTGAGAGAAAATCAAGACTTTTGGCTTATTTTTTTACCTGTTATAAAGCAGGAGGTTGCATCAAAAGCATTTTCCTGATCCCACAGATGTCTACTCTGCCTGGAATGATCAAAGTGATTGCCAGGGGTGAAAAAAAAAGTTTTGATGTAATATTTCCAGATTTCCCAGCTGCTCTCCTTACCTGCTGTAACTATTACAGCACAATAATGTGAAAGCTAAAAGTTGGTCTAACCTCGAGCAAACATTTAATCTTTCTAAAACAAGTATCATGCAGAGTATTAAAGTAAAAAATAAGAATTCTTTAAACTGAACCACCATGCTCTGAGCTGATAGACATAGCCCCACTGCACATTTTTTCTCTAATGTCAAGGCAGATGATTTCTTTATCACTTTGATTTATCTGTAACTGAGACTTGGGGATGCTTATGTTGAAAAAACACATAGCATAGTAAAGCTTTAGTAATATATTACTGTCCCTGCAGAAAGTTATAGAACCATTTCCCTTTCCCTTCTGCCGTGTGTGCTGTTTGTCAATTCTATTGCTTGCAGACATTTCTGGACTCTAACCATCCTTAGAGAGATCACTACGTGTGCAGAGAGGAGTTATTGCATGTGGATATAGTGCAGGTGGCTTGACAATGACTGAGTAACTGTATATGCTCTCATCCCACCCACCATCAATTAGAGCTTGTTTACTTTGCAGGACTATCTGTACGTGGTTGGGCCGGAGCCTGTATGTTTAGATGGTCTCTAATGGAGCTGCAGGCCGTCATATAAACTTACTTGTAAAAAGAAGGAACTTTGTGTCTTTATGAGACAAACAAAACCAGGGATTTTACAAGGAGAGTCTTTTTATAGGCTTAAACTGATGAACTTTAAGTGTTTATGATAAATACTCACACTGAAAGCCATGGCTGCTCTTGCAGGGAGGTTTCACTTGAAAGACAATTAAGAATTTGTTCATCATGAAGATAAATCGATGCCACTCAAACACAAAGAATGGGTCACATGTTCAACAATAACATTCTGAATACAGTAAACATATGTGTGAGAATACCATATGTTCACATTTGGTTTGGGTATCTAAGAGAATGCAGGAATGTGTATATGTGTGTGCTTGCGTGTGAATGAGATATGTCATTTGCAGAGCTCCAGCTGTTGGATAAGGAGCGCCAGAAAACACGAGGCACGGGTCCAGCCGAGCCCTGCACGCCCATCGCTGCAGCCAGTCAGCTCCAAGTAGGACAAACGCAGCACCTACAGGATAGGAATGCGCGGCAAACACCTCATTACACTGTGTAGGGACAGCTTTATAGCATACCCCGAGCTGTTGATATGTGATTAGCAATGTTACAGGCACACCTATTTTTGCACATTATAGTGTGCGATACATGAGCCAAATGTGCACATGAGGCAAATACCAGGTTTTAAAACTGTTGGACCACCTTAAAGGACTGTACTTAGGTCATATTCAGAGAGACAGTTCTCATCTCATTTTGTAGAAAATTGAACTCCCTCCATTGTTACAGTCTCTGTTTAATTTACCCATAAAATCCCCTTCGTATCCCTCTGCCCCGGCTAATAGTAGACTATGCTAACCTTACTCTTTGCACTGGCAATAAGTAAATTTACCTGGTGAAACATATAATTTGTGCAACTCTAACGATAAAAAAAAAAAAATCAATCTGGAGCCCAATGTTATTCTATTAAGTTTGTGTTACACTCGCCGTGTGCTTTTGCAGTGACTTGTGTGCTATACGTAGAAACTTGCTAGCCTAGCTTGTTTTTTTTTTTTAATTTACAACAGACCAAACTTTACATTGTGGTTTTTCACTACCTGCTGAGAGCCGTTATCAAAGCTGCAACTCACAAAATGTTAAGTTTGTACAACTTAACACAATGTCCAAGTCAATGTCACCTGATCTCTCTCTTTCATTGGTTCAGTGGTAGTAATGGCAAATGTTGCTAAAACTCACAGCAGCAGGTAGTCCTATGATCTCAGCACTCCGTATGTTAGTGAAACATGACTAATATCACGCAGGGTCATGGAGTCATTTAGAGAGTTCTCAACTCACAGATGGAACGAACTCAGGCCCAGCTGTCTAACTTGGAACTGAAGTGATTGGAAGGAGTCCGAACACCTCAAAAATGAGTCAGCATTGATGCACTTTCTGTTTCCTCATTTTGCAGTCGATGGATACTTTGAATGAGTCTTTGGTTATGTCTGTAGAAAGGTTTGTGGTTAACATAAGCACAGGATATTTTCACATTTTGTTCTAAAACATAAAAATCTCAGTTAATACCCCACTGGTGATGTTTGAAGCTTGTAAGTGTTGTGGTTGCTAACAAGTAGATATTTAAGACTATGAAGGTTGAAATGGATGTCAATGTTATTATGTCAAACTCATCTACCTGCTAGTCTGCCTTTGCAGCCTTGTTCTGTTTATTCTTAGACCATTCAAATTAAAACTTTTCAACTTTTGGTGATAAAGGCATGCGATTATGTAGTTTGTTTGCACAAAGTTAGCTTTCTACCTCTGACTCTACTCAAAAATCATCAGTCAGTAAATTGTGGTGTTCATTTTTGATGATTATTATAGTGAACAAAATATGTACTGCACTGTTGTTTGCCACATAATTCAAAAATCCAATGGAAAATCTTTTGGGTTGGTCTACTAAAATATGTTATCCCTGCAGCATTCTATTATGAACTACATTTAAAGTCATAATACCAGCAAGATCAGTGATGCTAAAAATGTATGTTCTCTGGAGAGCAATTTGTAAGGGATGTGGTCACAACAAAAAGACTGACTAATTTTCTGATTCACCATAATAACATTTTTTATAGCTGTGGTTGGGAAGCCGCCATCATATCAGCGGTACACAAGTAACTGAAGATCAGACATAATGAAGAGATTTGTTGGTCTTTCTTCTAAATTCCTTTGCTCTCCAATGCAGCTGAATAGCTTAACTTGAGGTTTGTTCCCTGAGTGGAAAATACTTAACAAATCATGTATAAGCCCAGCAGGAGAAGGATATATTATTTCTTAAAGGCAGACAGATAAAGAGGCTATTCTTTAAAAGGGCTGGATGCCAGTAGGCCTACAATGTCTGTTTTATAAAACATGACTGTGGTATGGAGGTCTTTCAATATAAAACCATATAGTTGTTAGTTTTTAGTTTTTATATACCATCAGAGACTTGTTGCAGTGACGGCAATTGGGTTTCACACAGAGATTAAAGTCATCTGGCTCTGTGTAGGCCTGAAGTTATAGCTGATCACAAATCAACCAAAACTGCTTGAAGAAATTAAGTACGTGGAACTTTTTTTAAAAATTAATTGGATTAAGATGGACTCTTTACACATTTGTAAACATACTGACTGTATGTGGAGCTAAATGTTTCAGTCCAGCCATGAGTAATTTAAAGCAGACATGCAAAAATGTAAATAGGCATAAAGCATTAACTAAGAAATAGTACTGCCAAAGTAAACAAGCTAATAAAACTTAGAGCTCTTTTTCCCCACTATTGGCTAACTCAGGTAACTTAACTCATTCAGTTGAATTGGATTTAAGCATTTAAGGTTTGTCCAGAATCCTCACTATGTATTTCTGTCTTGTTGCCGCTACATTGAGGTCTAGTAGTCTCTGTTGATATAACAGAGACATGAAAGCTGCTGGACTGTATTGGATATGAAACTCAGGTCATGCTTTCTGGATTCACATGGTGTGACGGCTTCAGAGTTTCCTTTTTGTCAGTATTGATAGGACCTATAGGCCAGTGATGAATATTAACATGCCTGTGGACAGAAAAAAAGATGAGCAGTCAATGATCAGACAGGCTCTAAAAAATGTTCTCTTTAGTGATTTCACTGCAGTGTGTGTATAAAGTCATACACTCCCTTCAGCAGGGGGGGTTTCCTCTGTGAAGAAGGTGCAGCTAATGGCAGCATCTGAGAAACAATTGGATGTGTTCCCTTAAAAGGCTTCTCCTCTTTTTTCTTTTATTTTCTTCCTCCATCCAATTTGAGCAATAAAAAGACACAAATGCTTTTCAGATGTATTGCTGACACTCTAGACCATATATGGAGAAACTGAAGAAAATGTGAGTTTTTTCTGAGAAAAAAACTGGTGATAAAAATGAATAGTGTCATTTTTTGTAATTTAACCATACCCTAAACATAGTGAACTAAAAAAAAAACTTCCACCACTAATTATACATTTTCTTACATTCACTCACATATGTATTTCACTGACTTCTATATGAATATGTTTTACTGATTTGTAAAGCAACATCACTGTAAAGTTTCTGAGTACTCACACTACCTCATGTGCTTTGACTGATGCTTGTGTTGAATAATAATAAAGATACAGTAACACTGGGATCTCTTCATCTCTTAAATAAATTTGCTTTCTTGTGCTCCTCTACTACAAAGGGTTAGTATGGTGCAAACCAATGGTCTGCAGAAACTTTCCCAGATGTGCAAGCAGAGCCAACTCAATGTGCTGTTTAACGGTTTATGACAACAGAAACACAAGAACATACTGTTTCATCACATTTGTGATGCCTGTCTTTCCTGTGCTGAAAGTCTCTCTCCTGCACTGGTTCATGTTTGAAAAAGCATTTGAATTTTTTTGATGTTAAATGATTCACATGATTCACTGTAAATATGTAAACTGGATAAAAATGAATCATTTCATCTAAGCACACCTTGTCAACTAAGTTAATATCTCTTTTGTGCCAGTCTGAGAAATTAATCTGCACATGCTGATCTTGCATTGCCAGTGTTTATCAAACCCCATTTGGCAGGAGTTGATTGTCTGCCTTTTATGATCTCCATCTTAAGAAGGTTTTCCTGGCAATAGATGTTAGTAAGCTGCTCGACAATACATCCGGCTTTTTTGTCATTATATTTGTTTACTTAAGTGATCGAGAGACAATTGATCTTATTTGAAAAGATAAATCACAGCATAATTTGCTTCTTTACTTGCTTTAATAACACTAAGAAAGAAGAGATTAGATGTAAGAAAAGTTATTTCTGCCACTAATCACTGTCTATTCTTTATCTATAACTACTCAAGCATCGCTTGCTTTGCTTGTCCTGACAGCACACCACCAGTACAAATGCCTCATAATAAGACATTAAACACTGAAGAAAGTAAACTAATACCTGTAAGGAAGAGGAATATTAGCCTAAAGCAATCCTCCAAGTCCTCCTTCTAGTTTACTGTAGCCTAGCTATAAGCTGGCAGCATTTTAGCCTCACAGTCTAACATTTAAATATGTAGAGAAGCCAAAAGAAGAAGAAGAAATCAATAAAGTGGGACCATGAACTTTGATTTTAAAAATACACACCTTAAATGTATTAACGTAAGAGGTTTTTCATGTTAGATATCTGTATTTTCACAGATTTAGAGCAAGATTATTTTTATTTATTTAGTTCACTTAAAAATATTTTGTTAAACAATGTTATATCTAATCCAAGTACCTCAACAATCAGCCTAACAAGGTCTTATTTTTTAAAATGTGCTTCAATTGAAAAATGTTCTGTTACAGGACACTATGCACAGTTTTACAGGAATGTCTAAAGCAAATAAGTGCATTTTTTCTGAGGTAATACTGTGTAAAAGGAGTAAACATAAATGATATAATTTAATATTAAACATGTGTGAACTGTGTTAAATATCATGTTGGTTTTTTTTAAGAGATTTAGATCAAGGGAAAGCCAGTTGTCTCCTCACGCTGGGTTAAAAAAGAGACAGGCACAACCTGATGAAAAAGAAAAAAACTCTTAAAAATGAATGAAATCTGAATTTCAAAATGTCACAGGCCTGCTCTATCGAACGTAACGTTAAGCTATGGTTATTATGCACCGCCCTCTACTGTCAGAAACGTATTAGTGCATGTTTACGTCATCAATTGTGCGACTCGATCTTTGACGCATGCGCAGCAGTCAGGAGCTGGAACAAATTTCAAATCGGACGGCGGGTACTTCCAGTCTGGAGAGGAAAAACACAACAAAGGTTCTTTGTCGAAGCTTTAACTAAAAGTGATAGAAAATGACCAGCACGTTAAAAGGAATAACCCTTAAAGGAAGCGCAGAACTAGTTGCCGAGTTCTTCTGTAAGTATCTGACGCTGTATTTGTGGCTTTTGTTTCTTTTTAAAGCAGTTTGTTATGAGCGCTTTCGACACGCAGGCGAGCAGTGCTGATATGCTACAGGGCCTGTGTAGTGTAAGTTAGCTCTCGTGCTCTTAGCATGGTAGTGGGAGCTCCTTGCATAACTGAGTACAGATGAGAGAAAAAAGCTTTGCTTTTTGCTTCATCCTTAACTCGCGCTCTGAACCATTCAAAATAAAGTTTAGATAAAAATGTGACCTTTTAACGGTTAGTTGCAACGTGCTCATACTGAAGTGCTCCGCCCACCACGGACATGGCACGCTAAGGTGTAGAGCTTAATAAACAGAATAAGGAACAGGCATCAGTTGACAGTTATACGTAGGTAATGTTAAGTGCTATTTTTATTAATTTTATAAACCAATTTTACCAAAAGATGAGATGATTGGTCACCGTCTAGGAGCTACATCTATGGTTAGAGAAATAGGTTGCATTTCTATGTGGTGTATTTGTGGATGGTGCTCGATTATTGTTTACTGTCTGTCCAACTCAACATTGAAAATGAGATATGCAGAAACTTACCACTGCTGAGTTTTTTACATTTCAAAGCTAAATCAAAACCTTTGGTTTAGTGCGTTGTTTAATATAATTGTGTTATTTTTCGATATTACTTCTTTAAGTTCTATTTAACCATGGTCCTGACTCACTTAGCCTATGATGATGAGTTAACTTTCATGTCTGAACCCTCTGATTCACTCTTTTCACCACAGCATTTGGCATTAACAGCATTCTGTACCAGCGGGGCATCTATCCTCCAGAGACTTTCAGCCGAGTCACCCAATATGACATGAGTCTCCAACTAACCACAGATCCGAAATTGAAGGCATACCTAACCAGTGTGGTGTCTCAGCTCAAAGGTATCCTCAGTGAAATGTTATTTAAACCTTTTGATACCTGCCATATGCCATGTTAATGCAAAACACTGGTTATGCTTTCTCTCACTGTTCTCACTTGGCATTACAAGTATTTGCTAAACGTCTATTGTCCTACAAACATTTTCATTGTAAATTAATCTACCAAAATCTTTCTTTCTTAATCTTTTGGTCTGTAAACTGTCTGAAAACAGTAT
Source organism: Acanthurus lineatus (assembly GCA_029814665.1). Taxonomy (NCBI): domain Eukaryota; kingdom Metazoa; phylum Chordata; class Actinopteri; order Acanthuriformes; family Acanthuridae; genus Acanthurus; species Acanthurus lineatus. The sequence continues at coordinate 1,967,244 of JAPZDV010000016.1, forward strand.
TATTGTTTTATTATTGTGTGATTATTATTACAGCTAAGTAATAACAGCTAAGCTTGTTTGTCCAACCAAAAGCCCCAAATTTTTACATCTTATAGATTTTTGATTTAAAATTGAAAACTGGGCAATGCATTTTGCAATTCTTACTAACTGATTTAACTATTGATCTAAGTTGCTGCATTAATTTTCTGTCACTCCATTTATCAATGAGGCAACTTTTATTTGTACATGTATTTTCAACTTAACTGAAACACTTTTAACAAGACCTACTTCTCATGCAGCTGAGACTTTGTAAAAACTAAAGCATAGATTTAAGAAATGTACTTTGTGATTTCAGATATACTTGATGTTATTACGTCCTAATTGTGAGAATGCACACTTCGTTCTAAACTCCAGCTTATAAACCTAACACTGGATCTTTAATCCTCCTTTTTGAATAGGCTACATTCATACTCTGAGTAAAGGGATGCTGCAGAAGGTCAATTTGTTTCAAATTGACTTAAAATATATCTTTGTTTATTTGACTGTTTTCAAATACCTACTTCGTAGTGACTGAAGAACACTAACATTGAATTTGAACCCATCCAAACTGCCATTCATTTTCAGGATACATGTACAAATGTGTCTGTTCTGTGTTGCAGAGTGGCTGTTTGAGTGCACAGTGCAGAAGCTGGTGTTGGTGATCACATGTCTCGAAACCAACGAGGTGCTGGAGAGATGGCAGTTTGACATAGAGTGTGACAAGTCGGCCAAGGAGAGCAGGTCAGCCCCTCTACTGTCTAACTGTGGACAGCATTCTTTCTGATAATTAAATGATATTGAAGAGTGCTTTACTACTAATGCTTTTGAAATGAAATGGATGGAAATTGAATTTTTATGAATATGTAAAATATGAAAGACCAACTTTTTCAGAACACACAAACATGAGGTCTTTGTGTGTTAATAAAGTCACAGTACAACTTGATACCAGCAGGTGTCAGTCATGAACCATCTGCAAAGGAAATACACAAATTATGCCTAGTTATGCATAGCAATATGCTTTGTTTCCTTACCAACAAATCTCATGCAGAAGCAAACATCAGTCAGTGCATCCTGCCAACAAGTATAACGTTTTTCATTCAAAGACTGATGAATCAAACTCTTCTGTGCCATAGAGCTCCACTTTTTGTCCAAAAACTATTGAAAACACATCCACACTGTTGCACTGGCTGACACACTCCTTCATCAATATTGGCACACACACATTGTGGTTTGCTTGAAGTTAACTCCACATAACATCATCCTGTTGATTCTCAGTATGGTACCAAATGTGGATTAGTCTGCCACTGAGAGCAGTCCCACCAATTTGCTATTTCCTCCTATTCAAATAATGTTTAATAAATGATTACAGTGACAAGCTCCTTATGGAAATTACTTGGCCATTTTAAGGTCTTTTCATGAGGTATGTTGACAAGAATAAATAAAGAACATTACCAACCTTGTCATTAAATAAACTCAGACAGTATAACAGAGACTGGCTTGTTGCTACAAAACCAAATTCACTTGTTTTCAGGGATTTGGTTTTTCATAATGACAAGTTGAAACCAGTAAGTTCAACAAACCATGTTTGTGAGTTAGACAGCGCCGAAGTTCAAACAAAAGATAGCAACATCACTGTACTGTGGTCACGTCTGTAAAGCCATTGCTGAGCTAAGCGTGCAGGATGCACAGCTGATCACATCACAAGCTTGCACTTTGTACTTGGGCTGAATCTTATGATAGAGAGCGCTGCCTTATATCAGACACACCACTGGAGTCTCACTTGTATCACAGTATTATCTCTTTTCACTCATGCACAGCTGATTAGTAACATGTAATAACACGGTACTTACATGGACATTGCCTCACCTCAGTGTGTATGTACACAGTACATATGATCTTGTGTATAACTCATTTATCATGTGTTCCCCAGTGCTCCCAGAGACAAATCCATTAAGACCATTCAGGATGAGATCCGATCTGTTATCAGGCAGATAACAGCCACAGTCACTTTTCTGCCACTGCTGGAAACACCATGTGAGTAACCACACAGTTTTCTCTTTCTTTCCAACAATTCAGTTGAACTCTGTGTCATTGGTATGGTTATGGTCATACACCAGCTTCACAGCACACTGTTGTATAAAGATAAATAGTGTACCGTCTTCATACCGCACACAACTTAACTAGTCTGTCGAGCTAATAGTTGATTTGCTCTGACAGATGGGCCTGTTTCCCCTTTTTGTTCAGACAGATTTTTATCCAACCTCGCACACATAGGGACCAATCACCACTTTTATCAGACACGTGACTGGTTTAATAGGATGACTGAAACAGGACTCACATTTAAAAAGTCAAGTGTCAGACATTTTGCTGGTTTGATCGGTTGTCTACATTTTTGTGTAGTGTAACTCAACAGACTCTCGAGACTTATATAAAAACTGCCAGACTAGGTAGTGCTTATTGAAAACAAATCAAATTTCTGATGCTATAATATTCTCATTTTAACCTCCTTTTCACCTCCTCAATCTTTTCAGAAACACATTGTATTGTCCTGTTGAGCTATAGTTTGGGAAAATTTGTATCCAGACCATCGCTCACTTTCTACTTGAAGTTAGATCAGACTCCATCAGTAGTTGCGTGTGTCCCTTAACTTCACATGATGCTTTTATTTTTTTATGTTCTGATTGGGTTGAAGCCACATTTAATAGCTCAGATTGGTTGTGCTTTGTTATTTTTATTTTTATTTATTTATTTAAATTTTAATAGCATGGTATTTTCTGAGATGGTTATTGTACTGTAAATATATCCAACTGTTACAGACCTATTTATGAGCGTGTAGAATATCGGTTCAAAAACCTTTGACCCCCTAAACCTTTACCCTCTCCTCTCCTCTCCTCTCCAGGTGCATTTGACCTCCTTGTCTACACAGACAAAGACTTGGTGGTTCCTGATAAGTGGGAGGAGTCTGGGCCACAGATAATTGACCAATCAGAGGAGGTGCGTTTACGCTCCTTCACCACGTCGATCCACAAGGTAAACAGCATGGTGGCGTACAAGAGGACCGATTCAGTTTAAACCACTTAACCTTGGCTCCCCTCCACCCCTTGAGCTGTACATAGCAACAATCACTGCCCCTTAGAGAAAACAGTCGATTTTACTCTGTATTGTCTCACCTGACCGTCTACATCTTTGTGACGAACTCTGTACACTGAGGACTGAGTGTTTTCTGCATTTCTTTTCTGAAATGTCCTTATATGTTCCTTTTTTAAGAAGGATGTGGTGGCAACCTGCTCTGTCCCATGTAAATATTTCTCATGAACTCTGATTTGTCAGTTAGAAAGAATTTTCACTTTTCTTGAGTATTGTCTCTTCTCTCAAGTTGTCAGTCTCTCTTTTAGAAGCTTTGTTGTTTATATGTTAAATTTTTATAAAACATAAAAAAATAAATGTCTTTCACAAAGGTTTCTTTTGTAATTCTACTGGTTTTTACCAATAGGGGGCAGTGCAGTGCCAGGCAACTGGTCTGCTTCTGGGTATATCTGTATGGGTTTGCATTACACACTAGACCAAATTATAGAGCAATCCACAGAAGACAGAAAAGAAACATTGCTCTCAACAGGGGCATACTATTGACCTGGCTCAGTGTTCAGTGATGTGGAGAGTTCAGTGGCAACATATCAGCATATTATTACATTTTCTCACTTGTAATAGTGACTCAAACGTATCTTGTCTATAAATAAAAACCTTTCTCAGTGTTGTAATGCTCTCTCATGTGCATGAAACAGTACAAGAGTAAAGCAAAAATTTCCAAAACAACCCAGAGACTGAAGCAGCAAGGAAATAGTTTTTGAAAAAGGACAAAAAGCATGTATACATGGACCTTGAAAAATTGCAAAATTGTCACTGGAAAACTTGTGATTTCGCACTATATGACTTTAAAGTGACTTGAGTGAGTGAAAAATAAGCCTTCTGATCATGTGTACACCCAAGTGAAATGGTTTGTCAGCCTGTTTATTGCTGTACATAAAATGCACCTTGTTGGCACCTGGTATTGTAGTTACAGAAAACTAAAGTTTGCAGTGTGAAGTTATTTGAATGGTAGCAGTTGAATATAAAAGTGTAACAAAACCATCATCCTTATTTTTAAAAAAACTTCAACTCTTGTTATACACCAACTGAAAACAAGTAATGACAAGAAAATTGTATGGATGTGTATTTTAAAGCAGAATTTGAAATTGTTTGTGTAGATAATACGCATGACTGTAGACAACCATGTTCTCTTGTGCTGTCCACTGGTATGCATACTTTACAAGCTCTGGTTCCCGCTGAGCAGATTCACTGGATCATCTGGGGTCATTTTTTTGTTCCTGTTGGGCATGTTGAAAGGTTTGCACACAGGTGCAAAGAACTGCTGTTGCACTTTTTTGTTCAGTAGTGGTTCCCAAACCTTTCGGTTTGTTACTCCTTAAAATGAAGCAATGTCACTTTGACCCTCATCACAGGTTAAAGTCTGACTTTGGAGGCTTAGTACATCTGTTAGTACTAACTGGACTGTCTGCAGGCTCTGAGAATCGAAACTTATTAACCATCAAAGTTGTTGTTTTGGCAGTATAGCTGCAAACCTGATGCCTTGTTGACGCTGTTTGGCTTACTCTCTAAGCTTCATGCAAGACCCTGCTCGACAAACTGAAGAAACAGGTTTTATGCGCTTGCACCTCACAAGGAGTTAACGGCCTTTTTTTGTGTTCTAAGAGGAGGCCAAACTAACATCAAGAGAAATTTCTGGAAAAAAAATGTGCACTGCAGCACAGGAACTTAGGCAACAATTTTAATTAAAGAACTAATGCTTGACACAATGGTCGTCTTCATCAGAGTCACCTCTAGTGTCGAAGTGTTAGTTCTTTAATAAAGTTTGCTGCCTACATTTGTGGATGCCAGTACAATAAGGACCTTTCTTCTGAAGTCTCTCTTGATATCAGAGGACCCTGCTTGACCTAATGTTTCTAATGAAAGTTTTTCAATACCTGTAACTTCAAATGTTGCTGTTTAACTGAGCTTCAGTGATGCAACACTGTCCAAAGGTTGGACAGGTGCCATTGCTTAGTGTAGCATAGACATACAGTAATCAGACCTAAGCACCCATAGGAAGCTACTGTCAGCCCCTTAATGCGTCTGCCGAAAGGGAGTCAGGAGAAGCTTTAACAGTCATAGAAGCACATCTATGTCCCTTTGTGAGGGTAGCTCTGCTAGCAGATCTACACTGAGAAGTTCTACAGTTTGTATTTGTGTGTAGCTGAAGCCAAGCTGTTTAATGTTACTATTCATCAACCTAAAAACACCCTCTTAGGCTCCGAAGACAGCAGAGTTATTAGTGAGCTTGTGTTGTGTTTACTACAACACATCTTATCTATGTATGTTGTTTATCTGCTGGTGCTTATAAGGTGTGCCATTGCTTGTTGTTAATACAGGTGATTTTGTTCACTTTGACAGTAGCTCTACCCAGGAGTAATTTTCCGAATAGTTTCATTCAAAGGATTTGTACAGGTGTGTAATTTAAAAGAGAAAACCCAGGACCTTACGTGGAAGATTACAGCAAATCCATCACAGCAGAGTTTGTCCTTCTGCTGCAGATGAAGAACTCCTACCTGCCTAAGACAGTGCACTATTACACTGCCATCATTGAGACCATTCTCTCCTCCTTCTTTACCATTTGGTACATTTCTGCCACTGCAGCCCACAGCTGCAATTTGACATCCCTTAAAGGCCTGTATGTCTTCAAGTTGCTTGGAAATACGGGGTCACATTAATGTGAAGTCTACATACCTGATTCAAGGCCTTACGTTAACTTACAACTCTTTTACTTAAGCTTTCACATTGCAAGTATTTTTTAAGCTTAATGCTGCAACTTTACTCATTTCCTGGTCCATATGTTGCAAATTCCTGCATAACTGGTCAATTCTTTCATTTATGGAACAACCATACTGTACAAATTGTTTTTATAATATGTCGTTTTGTTGTGCAATTTAACCTTTAGTAGTTGTTTTAATCAATATACATTTCATCTCGTGGTGATTATTCTGATGAATTAATAGTCCAAGGCAAAAATCCTTGCATGTGAAAATCTATGCAGCAATTCTGATTTTGAAAAATTTTAAGTCAAAAAGAAGACAACAAATTTGCATTATTTTTGTAATATTGTTGCACAGTAAAAAAAATCAGGTGACTATTGATAGATAGTATTTATAAACTTATGTCATGATGCATATGTTTATGTATATTTTGGCAGAAATGATATTGTTTTCATATTAATAAATCATAATACTATCTAGTCAAGCTGCCAATAATTAAACATTAATAATTAAGTTATGAACATGGGATGTAAAAACAACCTCTTAAAGGGTAGAAGAATTTGGACAAAATTGTTTTTTTTTTCTTTTAATTGTGAATTGGTCCTATTTTATCACAACAAGGCAGTGGAAAAATCCAGACCCATTTCCCTTTGAAATTGCAGGCCTAGTCTTTGGCTCTTTTACATTTTGAAAAAAGAAAAAAGAAATTCAAATAACACATTACAGTACACTTCCAAATGACATCTGAAAGAGTTGTTACTATAAGAAAGTCCTTCGAAAAAGCAGAGATGGGAATTTTTTTTTTTAAGTATGAAAACTACTTTCCTATATATTGAATTGTGTGCTTTTGATAAAATGATGACCTTACAATATAGAAACTCTAATAAATATATAAAACAAAAATAAATATGCAATAGTTAAGACAATAAGTGAAAAAATGTTACAAAAGACTCAAACCCTTATAGCATGTGTGCTGTGAATGAGGACATATTTAACAAGCTTTTCAGGTTACTGTGACACTGTAGCAATGAAATAAGTACAATATCTGTATCCCTCTGTAATGGTACGGATCTCCTAGGATCTGTTACCATTCAGTATTACCCTAAATTACACTACCTGTGAAAGATAGCGCAGGCAAGACTTCAAGATGAGAGCCACTCTGTGCAAAAATAAAAAATGGCTATGATAATAAATATAGCTTAGTGCTGATCGTTATTTCCTCTGGTGAGTGAAAGCCATGAAAGAATGGTGAGGACAGGAGGACAAGTCTCACAAAGCTTGGCGAATTGAGCACAACCTCTTCAACAAAGATCATGTGTTCTAAACGAAAAATTGCACATCATATTCAATTAATTGTCACTGGATTTAGCCAGCAAAACTAGGTAACCATAACATTTTGTTTAAGGTTTTGTGTTAAGAGATACGACACTTCTTATTTTTGTAGTTTTGGCAATCATTCATATCTGTTCTGATATTTACTCACTAGATTTGTTGCTAAGATTTGGGAGCAACTACAACAAAATCCAGCAGATCACGAGGTGAAATTTAGAGAAAACTGAAAGTAATTTTTCCTGATGGAGAAACCTTGATTCACCAAAACTAAAGCAAGTAAAATAAGTCTACTAAACTGTAATGAATGTTTACAGGACATTTTGGCTAGTAACTTAATCATTTATCCTAATTTTCCTTTTGTGAAAATACGTTGGGGAATTATTGGCCTCAGGGTTAGCAAGTAGCATGGACAGTGTGCTAACAGGTTAGCTGTCTGCACCACTAAGGTGCCCCGTTGGAATTTTTTTGGCAATGCAAAAAGCAAAGGTCAGCAGTTTTTGTAACATCAGGTGATCCTCCACTTTGATGTATCTCAATATCTACTTGACAGTTTGCCACGAAAGCTGTACCAACATCAATTGTTGGTAGGATTAATTCTCGTATCTATGTCCACCCCTTTATTAATAAGCGGTAGCTGCACTTTGATTATTGCAAAACCAATTACATTAGCATGCCAACACACAAAGCTAGCATGGTGAAAACAAACATTGGTGTACCCTAAACATGGGCCTGTCCTTCTAAACCTGTTAGTGAAGTCAAAGTTCTTGTTCAGTCCTGCTAGTGCTACCAAGAACTGAGCCATTTACTTTGTGAAATGTAATGATTACAGATAGCCACAATAGATACACATGCAAAATAAGACAGAACTTGTTGGATACTTAAATTCTTTTTTTGTATTAGAAAACCTGCTTTAAGGTTGCTAAAGTTGAAGGAAAGTGTGTCTTCCAAACCAAATGTACATTTTTAAAAATCACATGATCCTGGTTGGGAAATTAATTTTTTGGCCACTCTCAGTGCACAAAGCATGTTATTTGTTCTTTTGAGGTTAAATGCTAATTTCATTAAATTTTGTGAGACCAGTTTTAACAGGGCAAACCCTGGAAAATTGTGTTGACTGAAAACCAAGCTGGTGCTGGGTTCACACCAAGCCGTTGACCAGCCCCTTTTCACATTCCTCAGCCAAACGCTTCCAATGCTGCCGGTTTTTCTGACATCCTTCCAACATTGGGGAGCAATACTCCGACATGCCAGCCAAGGTCTGTGACAGTGACAAAGACGTTTCATTTAGAAGTTTATAAATATAAGACTAAAATATAGCAGCAAACAACTATTTGCTATGTAAAAGTACAGTGGAGAAATGGTTTCCTGAAGAGAGAATAAAGACACATTTCCTCTATGTATGTCCTAATCTGAGCTTCATTTATCTTTTTTTATGTAGCTGGTTCGACAACATGCATGCATGTTAGTCCACTACTTGTTCATTGTCAGTGTTCTGGTATTAAAACTTGTTTTGTGCCACAGCTCAACAGTTCTCTTAAGTATCTTTCTCAGAACAGCAACTAAATTTTGGATCATACTTGATTAACACTGCCAAGTTTGATAGTTCAGGGAGCAGTATGTGTTCTGATGCTGCTTAACTCAACTTTACTGGATAACCACTGGTGTGCATATACTTTTTGGTCAGACATGCAGGGACAATAATGCATGCCTGACTAGTAGTAGCAATGATTGTCATGTGTTTAAGAAGATTTTTTTAAGGAAAATCAAGTAAGCAAGTAACAAGCAATAGAATTCATGTCCACTATTGCCATTTTGTGCATACGTTTTTAAATACAGAAACAGTAGTCGGTGTAAGCTAAATAGGCTGAATTACCTCATATAACTGAATACAGATGGCATCAATGAATGACACCTGCATGCTGGGAATCTTGTCTCTCTTTTCACGATTCATTAGGTCCTAAAGTGAAAGGATAGAAAAATGTGATATAAACCAATGAAAACAAACAAATGTCTACAATTTACATGTTCTGTTTTCTCCAGTCTCTCTGACTTTACATAAAGTTCTTTTGGTAGTCTTTGTCATGCAGCCACAACTAATGATTGTAGCTTTTTAACACATCTAACACTACCACCTGACCAAGTACCTAAAAATACTTAAGTAAGATTGGAGAAACAGGATTGTTACTGACAGTTGTTTTCATCTTAGATTAATCTGCTGATTATTTTCTCATTTAGTGATTCAGTTGATGAAATGTCACTTTACTTAGTGATGACTTTGAATTGCTTGTTTTTGACCAAAAGGCCTCAGTTAAAAGTTTTTCATCATGTACTGTAGATAAAGGAGACTAGAAAAATCTGAAATCTTGCCAACTAAACAATTACAAATACCTAACTAGTGTCCTGGTATTAGTATACAAAAAAGCAAAGTCTGTACATAATTATATGCATAGCATGCAGCTGTCTAGGGCATCAATAGAGATTGCAGGGAACATGAAAAGATACAGTTGAGTATCATGTATAACTCTTAAAAGAGAGACCAAACTTCCTGATGTATACAACCAGGTGAAAGACTTACGGACTCAAAATAAATCCCTGTGGCACACCACAGCTTATGTTGTATGCAACAGAAAAGGTTTGATCACCAAAATAACCCATGTGGTGACACACAGCACTTACACTGGGCTCGATGTTCAGCTCTCGTCTTTCCTTATCCCCTTGTTCAAAGAACTCAGTCGCTACCAGCTCTGCAATCTGTATCAAAGAAAAAACAATGACAAGTTTGTACAGAATCTTAAACCTTAAACGGACGCATGAAAATTCAGTGAACTTTCGATAAAGCATTTCAAAGACTTCTAAAAAGTTAACAGTTTTGGTTTCAAACGTCTCTGGTTACAATAACTGGTAAAAATATTTTAATTCTGTAAGTGTATCACTACAATATAGTGTGTTAAGTTTGCACAGAATCCCCTTCGCAAACTACTTAGCTGTGCAATTTGTCATTCCTGCTACTAGAGATCAAGAAGGACATTGTGAAGAAACGTGGTATCATGGGATTTGTTTATTTATCTATTTATTTTTGTCAAACATGCTGATGAAAATCTGATCCATTCCAGTAAAAATGTTTACAAACAAGGTAATGTGTTAAAGTTTTATTCATGTTAAGACACATTTTTTGACTCTTTCCTTAATCCGCGTCTGGGGAAAAAACTGAAAATGAAACTCAACATTACCTAAAATTAAATTATAGATTTTTCTGAGTTTGAACAATTGTTGGAAACATTTAGAGCAATGTAAGTAAACAACTCATTAAAAAATATAGCAAAGATGTAGCTGTGTTTGGACAATTTAATGTGAACATGTTACGCGTTATACATCTGCTATCTACTATGTTTCAGATGAGTGTATGACATTTTGGCTACGTCAATCACAACGCTGCTCAACTGCAGTGCTTAACCTCAGAAACTTTTTGGAATACATCTGTGGCAGACTAAATTTCAGCAGAGGCATTTTAATGAGGCTGATTTCAAGAATAAAATTGGAAGAGCCTTCCCTGGAAAAGACACAATGCTTTCCCTACTGCTGTAGTCACCGTCGCCAAACTTTAACATTATGAAATGACTGGAAAGAACAAAATAGCTTAAGTTTATATTCAAGGAAAGACAAAAGAGAACACTTGGGACAGCTTAAACGAAAAAACAAAAACATCAAAGCTGAAGAAGAAGACAGAATGTATAAGAGTTAAAGTAGGTATGTTGAGAGGAAAACAAAGTAAAAATGAGAAAAAATGAAGGAGAGGTCTGCCAAAAGAGCAGTAGTCATTCTAGGTTAATGGTCTCCATCTGTTTGCAGAGAGGTAAATGAGATCTGACTACAGCCTTGGGCTCCAATCAGTATCATTCTGTGTGTATGTGCGTTAAAGCCATCTGCAGCTCACTGATGAGTCTGTAATCAAGGCTCAGCACTATGAAGCTGCAGGGGGACTCAGCCAGAGAGAGAACTTATTATAGCTGACTAAAATCAACACTAAGCATGAGGCAAATGTTAACCTGTGAGGCTAAGTAACTTCATCTTTATTTACTTACCCTAATGTCAGTCAAAGCACCCATGTTTTTTTTTTTGGCCTGCATAGCTGAGCAAGTTCCCTCCATGTCAAAATAACCTCAGTGGTCAGGGATTGCTTCATTAGACTTCCAACAACAGCAAAAAAGACCTAGTACTGATTTTATGAAAGCATTTCAAATTGTTGATTTTGGAGGACGCTTGTGCTCAGTTAAGCCACATGGTCATGATCAGTAAAGGTCAAACAAGTGAAACTGATGGGGTTGTTGTTCATTTAAGGCCACCTAAATAAAGCCAAGTCAGAAATCAAGACACAAGGGTGGGGATGTTTGGAGTAGGTGGGCTTGGGAGGCTGAGAGATTTGAGATTGTGACCAAAACAACATGAGTGTTTAAGGATCATTCTGGAAATAATTTAGTTAGGTAATATTCTAATAATTTTATTACATGCATCATTTCCACCAGTTGAGACAACACTGTACTCAGCAAAGTAATTGTGGAGGTTCGGGAATGTGCTAAGATTGCCTTAACCAAATCTAACTGGGACAAGAAACACAAGAGGTCAGATGATCACACAGATTGTAAACAAACCAATAATTTGTCTCAATTATCTAAACCACTTTATTTGGACATGAAACTGAGAGTAAGTGCACCCAAAATGTTGCAATAACTCATCAAGAAAATAGCACACTCTGGACATTACACTACCCGACTTCAATAATTCTGATAGGTCCAAGTTGAAGTGGAAATTTAATCTGGCAGCTTTTGTAGATACATATACCAGAAAGTTTGGATGATAGTTTCATACCCTTATTTGAATAAAAAGTTTTGATCTAAATCAAGACTGAGTCCTTCATTCCATGTTCTACCAAGAAAGGAAGAATTTGTAGGTCGCTAACATCCAAAGGAAGAAACAAGTCATGCCTGGCATCCTGCTAGCCTTAAGATAAATACCCTACACTGCAGGTCTGATTCCTGCCAAGGACCTCTGATGCATATCATACCCCTCTGTCATCAAACACTTCTTGTCTGTCTAAACACTGTCAGCTATCAAATAAAGGCAAAACCTCCCTTATCCTTTAAATTCTTTGCCTGCTATCTATAGTTGTTTAGTCCTGCATTTATATTATACTTTTTTATTTATACTGGATCAGATGGTTACGCACATTACTGCACACACATAACCAGTTGATGTATGAGAGACTTTATTTGGGTTGCAGATTTCTTGCCACCTCCTGGGAAACGCACAGACTAAACCAGGGGTTCTCAGAGTGGGGCCCTCAGAAGCATTTCGTGCAGCCCTTGAGCATTACATAAATGTATGCATTATTTCATAATCATTGTTTTTAAACACTTTCACTTTTAATAACCAACATTTATGAAACTTCATTACAGCATCAAGCTGCACTCATAAAAAACTTTCTGTCCAGTAGGAATGATAGATAAATCATAGAAAGCTGTTGATTGCACGGCAACTAGTGGAACCTCCAGAGTGTCTCATGACTGTTGACTTGACCTTCATCAATGCTAATGCCTTGATTCACCTTGGCAGTCTAATATGGAAGTGAGATGAAAAAAACATGAAGGAGAAAACTTTGCATGGTTTAGGAGAGGAGAAGATTTTTTTGTTAAAGGCCATAATGAGACCAAAAACACAAATAACAATCATCAACACTGTGAGAACCCCTGGGCTTACCTTAAAATAAAATTATGAGTCTCAAACTGATAAAGTTTTTTATTAATCAACCTGAAATTAAAGGTTCCAATTTAATCTAAAAAAAATTAAACCTTAAAACCTCAAAGCCAAAGCTAAAATATTATGGAAATTAAAAACAAACAAACAAACTAAAGGACTTCTGCCCAAAGGCAAAAAGACAAAAGAAAATAAAGATTCCCTCTAGATTAGTGGCACAATTTGATAATGAGATCTAGATGAGATGCTACTGTGTGTGCGCGTGTGTGTGTGTGTCTGTGTGATAACATATTTGCATGAGTATTCATGATAACCGCCTCCAATGTTTTCAGAGGTGTCATCTGAGGACGGGGGCACAGCTGGTCTAATTAATGAGCACTCACTTGTCAACACACTTAACCACACACACATACACACAGACACACAGAGTGTGTGCCTGTCAGAACCCTTCTCCACTGTGCCTGTGGTTCCTAATGAGGTGCAGACTAACGAAGGTCAGCAGGGAGATGAAACAACAAGGATGGCCTCTCTGAGATGGGTAAGGAGAATGATTTAATAAATATAAATGTGTGTGTGTGAGCAAGAGGAAAACAGAGGGAGAGAGAGAGAGTGTTAAGAGGTAAATAGAGTGTAAAATGGCAGAATAAAAGATGAAAGAGACAAAAACATGAAGCAAAAGTGCTGTGCTGCTCTTTAACCTTTAGGCACACACAGTAATCAGTGATGTCACAGCAGGTGTTTTGCCTTTGGAAATTAAATGAGGAACACCTGCTGTGACATCACTAATTGGCGGGTGGCCTGACGTGCAGCTAGCTAGAAAGTTTCAGTTGACAGACAGCAGATCAGCAGTTTTTCTACCACTTAACATAGTTATTTTCCTTTAAGGTACTAGGGTTTAAATTTAAGGTTGCACTAATGAATGTTTTATATTAACGATGGATGATTTGACTATGTGCAATAAGAAAAGTGCTGCTTGTGTTGACAAACCCACACAGCATTACAACCCGAGTCTGAAGCTCAGCTCTACACAACTTTTTTGGTCTCTTAGTTTATTGTTTTAGTTGTTTTAGTTGCATTGTATTAGATACAGATTTCAGTAAAAGAGCAGACTGGAAAACAGACTAAATGCTGGCTGCAAAAAAAAAGAAATACTGCTAAAAGTCACATTAAAAGGATTTAGTAGAGTTCATAGCAGATCTGAAAGGAGGCTGAATATTAGATTGGCTTACTTACCACTGTGTCATATTGATGTTTTTACAAGTAACTTTTGGTTTACATTAGCATGTGGCTGATTATAATGTGGTCAAATCAGTTTAGCTGATTATTAGCATCTTGGCCATAAAAACTTAATAAAGCAACATGTCAGATACTGTGATTCCCAGCTTTTTGTCTTGCCAAAAACTGCACCCCTGAAAGAATAAAACATGCTGTTTTTCATTTAGTAAGTGTAATTAGTTTATGTTCATTGATTATTATTTTCCATTTTAGATCATCAATCAGTATTTCTGTAGTTCTCTTTGTGTGCCGTGTGATTGATGGTTTGCAGAGCGCACTGTGCCAGTGGTGGTGAAATAATCAGAATAAACAGCCAAAGCTAACATGAAAACAATCTGACAAAATGAAATAAATGCTTTTTGCTCATACTGCCACTGACTAACTATTTATGCTGTCATAAGTCCAAAAAAAAACTAACGACAGAAATACTAAGAGAATAAGAGAAGAAATAAGAGAAGAAAATGGAAACTGCATATCAGAGAAGGCTAAATGTTTGCAATACAACCAACACAACAAGATAAAGAAGAAGGATATATGGAATTTTTTACCCTTTTTTGCACTGGCCATGGCTTGGTGATGGCTGAGATGTCACATGCAGTCATCAGCATCGACCTGAAGGAGGATATACATTCATACATATTTGTTTTTATAAAACCTCACCCCACAAAAAGTTTTCAAGAGTTTTCAATAGAACTGTAAATTTGAATTCACAGTGTTAAATATCAAATATGACTTCTTTATCATTAATATCACTACCTCATGAATAACTGACTAAATAAATTTGATGTCAATTAATTTACATGTGACAACAAACAAAAACTTAAAATTGAAGGAAAATAGCACTTATACTTCATGAATTATTAACTGTTTCAAAAGAAAAGTTGATTTGTAAAAAAACTATCTTTCAGCTTGCCTCCTGGGAATACTGACATTGAGTCATTAGGCAAATATGCTCATTTGCTTACTTTCAGAGAGTAAAACATGAGGGTTGATATCACTCCAATGCCTGCATGTTTGGTACTGAATTAAAGTCAGGATGTACTTAGCCTTACTTACCCTGAGCAGTGGGAACAGGAGGAAACACCTGCCTTGGCTTTGTCATTTGCTATACTGAATTGTCCTTTAAGACCTCTTTAGCTACAAATTCAGCTTTTTGGGCGTATTTTACTCCTTTCCTAAAACCCTAAAAGAGTCTTAAATCAGTACATTTGCCTTCATGTACCTACATGTGGCTGTGGCTCTCCAGACTTACTGGATTCACACTGGCAGTGAAATGTTACCAGACCAAATCAATCAAAATTATGATGGTAGAACAAGTCATTTTGCATGAGCTGTGATGCACCAAAAAAGGTATCCACCTTTCAACAGCTACTTGATTAACATTGTAAGCTTATGAAGAAAAGCCTTTTTTGCCCAAGTAAATCCCATGACTACGGTGACCGTGTCAAACTGACTTCAAAACCTGGCACATTTCCTGAGGGCTCAGTTTCACCCTGTTGAAAGTCTAAATGCTAAACTTGGCTAGCAAACTCCTGAATTCAGCTCTGTATTCAACACACAGACACCACATTGCTATCAGCCATTTTATTTCACCTTTATAAGGAAAGAAAATGAGCATATTCTTCTATATGTTACACTATTCCTTTAAAATCAAAGTGTATTTCTCCGTGTTGTTGAACTCACACTGCGTATGCTGATGTTTTACATTCAGTCAGTGTGTTTGGTTTTTGGGGGACTGGTACTCACCTCAGTAGGTCTCTGTGATTTTCATCCTCCCAAACAAACTGACTGTTCTTAGTGAGCTCAAAGAACTCCCCACGCCTCCTGAACACACACAAAGAACACACATACACCAACACTGACACAGCAGGTAATTATCCTCATATATAACTACTTACCTCCTCTACCACCCACTGTCTAGACTGAAAGAGGGATGAGATAAGAGCTGAGATCACTGAGGTGGATAAGCGGAAAAGTAAAAGAACATTATATTTTTGAGGTCTGTCATGCTGACAGTTTGATAATGATAAAATATCATTTGTCATCTCTTTTAAATTTTGGAAAATTATGTAATTTATTTTTAAGCAAAGGTAATCCCACAAGTATTAGCATTTAAAAACAAAATATATATAGTAAAATTTGGATCAAATTACTGAGTTATGTAAAGAAGTGTTGCTCAAAGCCACAAACCCACTGAAAATGAGCTCTCAGTTCTTCTAGATCATTATTTGTTTTTATGTCAGTAGCAAAGATGGTGTGGGGGCAGAGGGATCTTAAGCTTGAACCAGGTCTTGGATGACTTAAAGTTCACCTCAAAGATCATCAGATGTGACAAAAGTTATTTCTTTAAAGAAAACTCAAAAATCAAACTGTAGTCTTGCAGAGGAAAGAGCCCCTCTTGTCAAGGTCAAAGTAGGTTGGGGCCACAAACAAGAGGATGATTGTTTTCTTTTACATTCACAGGGTTGCGCACCATAAATGTGTCCCCCAGGGTCAAGACTGTTTATGGCAAGTACTACTTTAAGAACTTTCAGTGCAAAAGACCTGAACTGTGGCATTATGGTGACTGGCTCTCCATCATTTCAACACGCCTACTTTGAGCACATTTAAAAAATGCATTTGCATTTGCAACAACACCGTCACCCCCTTGGCTCTCTACAACTTCTGTCTGTTTGTTGTTTGTTGTCTGGTTTGCAGCCATAGACTGGGTCATAAGAATAGTCTCTCGAGATGTTGATCACACCTTGTATGTTAGTCTTATCTGCCTGACTCACTGATTCTTTATCTGGCTGAGTTTTTGCAATTAAAATCTATGGCCTCAACCACTGTCCTAAATTATCAGAAGCCCAACTGTACTTTCTCTTGATAAATCCACGACACTGTCCATGGTGCTGAAGCAGCGGACACATTTGTGATTGCACCTTTTCTCTCAGTTCTGCCCTTTATCTTAAAACAATAATATAACACAACTACTTTCATGACTACCCCCAAACTACTGTACCACTACTACAACTGCTACTACAACTACTATAAACTGCTCAAATCTACACTATTTTGTTGCATTTATAGGGTCGCATTGTCCTCATAATCAAAGTGGCAAGTTGCATTGTGAAGTTTTGCAAAAAGGAAGACAATTATACAGACACTCTGCTGCCTGCAGCATTCCTAAAATATTCCTGTAAAACTTTTATGATCATTCATTAGTGTCAGTGCTGCTGAAAATATCTCCTCAGAGCCCTGTGTTTAACAGAATATTTTAGAGGGCACATGATCACAGATGAATTTTACTGTGGGGTAAGGGTTGGTGTTAACTTGGGTTAGGTGTTGGACCACTGCTGCTTTTGAAAATGAACAAATCAACAACTGGCTGTAAATCATTCTATATGTTTAAACTGTGAGCTCTCAAGGAACTACCAATGTAAATTAGCTCTCAGCTAACTCACTACACAGTCACAGTTTATGATTATCACTTCATGATTCCTTACAAAAAAATATGGGTTTAAGATATTGAAGAAAATGTATAGGCTACAAGTTTTTATTGTGTGGTTGTCTAAGTGAGAAGTATAAAGACATTATCAGTATCCTGAAATGACAAAATGACTGCAGTCTCTGCTGTGTTCTTGAGATGAAGAAAGTGAGATTGCAACAGTTTTGTGAAGTGCTGATAGAATGAAATCATTAGTCTCAAAAATAGGCCCTCCTCTGTTCCCTCTGCCCAAACTTTGCTCCTTTTGTTTTCCCCGTCTCTAATCCTCTCCAGTCAGATTTCCATCTGGCCTTGACGTTTGGTACTTACTTCATGTACAGGGCCAGGTCAGTGGCCAGAATAGCCCTCTTGATCATCTTAAGAGTGGCCTTGTACTCATCCAGAGAGAGACTGCTTAGGATCTGGTTTCCCTGCAGAGAGAAACAAACAATTTCCAAGAATAATGTAAGTGCAGGGACAGCTGTGTATTTTATTTGATGATTTACACTAATACAGAGTATATACATTAAGGTTTGATAGTGTGTGTGTGTGTGTGTGTGTGTGTGCAATGTTCGCAGTTTAGGATAGCCGCACAAGATACCATATGATGATGGCATGGAACGCAGTTTGTGCTGCGATATAATGCAAAAGGGTTGCCATGACAATGCTAGACCGCCTAGACACACATACACACACACACACACAAATAAATCAAACAACCGAATCCAGTCCACATGTCTTGACTATTTATGAGTGTATGAGTTTCACATTATTCCACGTATTTTCCATTTCAAGTGCCTTAGGAGTGTGTACTTGCACAAACCTGCACGTGACAGTGTGAGTGTGTGTGTGTACTTGCATCTGTGTGGATATGACTGTGTGTGTCCAGCAGCAGTAGAGTTAAGTGGTGCTATGTATTTAGGAGTGGATTTAGAGTTTGTTTTGAGGCCATAAAGATCAGAGTGAGTCCCTGTATTTTATTGAGCCATTAGTGTTCCCTGGTAGGCTAACAGCTGGAAAATAAGCAGGATAGCCGTAATAAATGAGGGAGATCCAGGATACTGCAGCAAGCAGGAAACAACATTAAGTTCCAGTTTGATGTAACGTACGCATTCCAGATAACATAGTTTATTTAAAGGATTATACAGTAAATCTGTTGTTGTTAGGCCTTTTACAAGATAAAAAAAGTATTTGTTTATCAGTAAAAATAGAAAAAGAGATGGTTTTCATTTTATTACATGCAGCACCTGCAGCTACACACACCAGCCATTTCTAAATTCATTTCTCACATTTTTGTATGCCTTTATTCAGAAGTTTTCATTAATTACTAACTAGTTTCTACATTTTATGTTAGCTAGTAAATACTTTTACTAAATCAGTCATTGCTGCCCAATTATAATTCAGGACAGTCATTGATGGGACTGTCCAAAATTATCCACCAATTTTAAGCTATTAAGCTTCATTGACAGGCCTTTATAATTTATTTTGTGCACCTGCTTAGAAATGAAATGTGTATAAAGTTACCATAATAACATTTTTGCAATTTAAGATGAGTGGAAAAAATATCTAAGTGTGCTAACCTAACCAGGGTTGAGAACAGCACCTAAAACTGCACCTAAAAAACTGCACCTAAAAGAAAAATAAATCTTTATAATTGCAAAAAGCACTTACCTGTCTCTGCCAGAACCTATCTGCCTCACCAATACCTCAACTCATTATGCATCAGTGCCAGTATGCCTGTGTTCATTTTAGTTGAAACAAGCTAGCAGTCAGTGTGTTGACCAACATCAAATCAGCAGTGTAAAAGATGCAGTACAATTATCAAAGAAAGCAATGCAAGGACGAAGTGCAGTAAATTTGAGAAGTTTATTAGCTGCAAGACACGATGCTCCTCATATTTGACCAAACATTTGCTTGCTCATGTGGGAATTGCTTTCAATTCCCACATGAGCAATTGTTGGGTTCCTATAAATCTAAAATATAAATGCATTTATAGAGTGTGGTCTAGACCTGCTCTATATGTAAAGT
>JAPZDV010000016.1:1988289-2032656 GCA_029814665.1 Acanthurus lineatus
TAATCTGACAAGCCCACAGACACCGATCATTCTGTTTTGGAGTTTCTCTCATTACTTTTTGAGTACTCCAGCCTATAGTTTTGATTCCTTTTACTGTTTTGGTTCAGTTCTCGCTGCTTTAACAAACCTTGTTTACAGTGACAGCAGACAGCTGTTTTCAACAAGAAAGCTCAGATAAACCCCCTTTACACTACCGACTCCACAGTGAACAGCAGACGGACAGACACAGTTAGAGACTAGCTGGTGAACACAGTGGAGCATTTTAGAGGGTAAAGAGACATATTTTTCATGTGAGTTTGAGGAAACCAAAAAAAAGTTGTGGACACAAACATGTTTTAAATGAATGCCAATGTCACCATGAGTCAAGGACATTTTGAAGTGGAAAAAAAAACCCATTCAGCGTTCTTTATTACAAAAACTATGTAATGGTGACACTGTTTCTCAATTACAGTACAGTGTTACACACCTGATAAATGGGCCTGACTGAGTTATCTGTCTAACTGTAACTGATGAAGTCTTCAGAGACTTGCATTTTCATTGGGATGGTCTAAGCACAAACAAATCAACAAAATCCATCTTTGCTCATGCCACTGCTATTGTCAAGCACCTGATGAAAACTACAGCATGTGAGATGAAACCAAGTAAAACATTTAGGATTACCGTAATGTTTTTTCCTCTGGTAGTTGACAGATAGAAGGATTGTGCAAAGAAGGGATGATAGGTTGACTGTAAGGCTGCCTACAGAGATGTGTGTGTGTGCCTGCGCGTGTGTGTGTGTTTGCATGTGTGTGAGCGTGTGAGTGCACCTACGGGGCTGTTGAGGATCATGAGGCAGTGGTCAAAGTGGTGATGCTCCATGGTGGAGTGGCAGTAGAGCTGGGCCAGTGGGTGGTCGCTCCTGGACACACACACACACACACACGCATACACACACACAAGAAGTAAGAAACACACAGAGTGGATTCAGTGCACTCCCACACATGCATATACAATCATACATATATAATTACATGAGTCATGCTCTCCAGCTGTACCTCTGTATGTAGGAGTTGTTGACTCCTCTGTGGTCCAGGTCATGGCTGAGAGTTGCAATCATCAGAGCCAAGACCTCCAGATCGCTCAGATAATTCTGTCAGCAGATGAACGAGTGGATGAAGTAAGAGGACGGGAACGACCACATGCACATAGCAGCAGTTGGTTAACAGAGGACAATCTGTTGCCACATTCAAACCAAACAAAAAGCCTCAATGCCGCGCATACACAGTCCTGTTGTCACACTCCACACACTTTTAGCAGTGTGGGCGCTCAGCACGCAGCCTGGAGTGGACAGCAAGGCCGTTTTTTTTTGCATATGATACAACAGCTTTTACAACAGATTTGAAAGCAGGGCTCCGACATGGCTGATGCTAATGTTTCCAGACTGCAGCTGCTGATTGTTGCCAGGTTTTTTTATGCACAAATGACTGTTTTTGTGTCACAGAAGCCAGCAGTGTTCAGTGTTTTCCAAACAATTTTTATTCTTTGAAAAAAAATTGCAACCATCCATTTTAGGTTGTTTGTAGCTTGTTTCATTTAACCTGTTAGCTACACAGCATGTAAATTTATAATTGCTGCCAACCATTTTCCAAAACACAGGACAAGGACTGATTCCCTACATCCTATGAAGCCAGCTGTTTCAATAAATTTAAGCCCACAGTTAAACTTAGCACATACCACATATTTTGAGATAGAATTTATTCAGTGTATATTGGATTGAGTGAAAGGCATTTTAACAAACCAGTGACTGGCTGCACTCACCTGTAAGCGTCCTGACTTTAGGAGGGCGAACATGCTCTGAGCTGTGTTGAAGGCGTGTCTCCAGTTGTGATAAACCACATTCTTCCTGTAGTTCTTCTTTACGCTCAGAATCCACTGGCATAAACTCTGCAGAAAACACAGAGAACAGAAAAATATATTCATCACTTGTGAGTAACTTTTCCAAGTCTGCAAGAGCAGCATCTGAACACAGCACAGTGATTTAAGTATAAAAGCCTATAAAGGCAAGACCAAAGTAAATTTAAAAGCTGTTCTTGAACCACATGGTTTACATGCATGATGCTGGTCTTTTTTGGAAGACAAATATTTTATTTTTTTTCCCTTTAAAATCGGAATCAAAGTTCTACTGGTAGCAAGTAATAGAAGCCTAAACAAACGGGAAAATAGCATTTTTTTTTTTTTATTAAAGCGGTTGTGCACCTTGAATTCATTCTGCAGGGTCAGAATATCTGATGTTCTGAGGTGTCTGAGGAGAAAATTTAGCCCAAACCACCTGAAACTTTGACGCAACAGCAGTTTGCCTCTCCATCATCACGGTGAAAATTGCATTGTGAACGCATGACTTACTCCCATGCAACATGTATACTATGACTTAAGATGGGAAAATAAAACACAGAAGAAAAAGACATGAATAGGGGTTGCAAAAAGAAAAAGTGAATGTGACGAGCGGTCAGGGTGTTTGACTTTTCTCAGTGAACATCCAACCAGGAAGTCAACAGTCTGTGCTTTGTGAGTTTTTGCCACATGCTCATCACAAACACACAGAGATCAAGCCAAACCCAAATGATCTTTCATTTTCTCTGCAGGAGTCATTACACTGTGATCTCAGATCATACCAAATGACTCCACATTGTGAATTCAGTAATAACATGTTGCATTGTTTATCCCCCAGGCTGATTCTCTGGGGTGGTCAGAGTGTTAATGTCAGACTGACATTCCACGCTGCTGGAGGGCCCTGATCTCGTCCAATCAAAGGTCCCCTTTATGAGGCCTCGGTCTGCAGGCACTCCGGAGGTCAGCCACCAACACACAAGGACCTCTTCACGTGGGGAGCGTGCTGAGGGTGAGAGCCATAACCACCAGTGACTGCACGGTGCTGGCAGCGAGCGGGAGCAGGTCGAGCGGAGCGGTGGGTTTGACATGTGGCCGTGATGGAGGCAGAGTGTGTGAGTGATTTTTGAAAGGGGAAGTGTTTGAGGTGTATGACGGTGCCATGTGTGTGGTCTCTGAGTTAAGGATGCAAGCAAATACACAAATATTAACTCACTTGGAAATGCATTCGCTTATTATGCAACACATACATATACTCATGTTCTTATGGTCTTATGCTGCTGACAGTGAGAAGCAGAGTGATTTTTGCAACCCTGACTCTTTATTTGTGGTTTCTGCATTGCAGTGACCTTCCAGACTCTGCAGTAATAATATTAATAATATGTTACATGTTTAGTTGTAATGCAATGCCATAGACACTTTGAGTGTGTGTTTTGGAAACATAACCTTCGCTAATGTAGTATTGTGTGCCTTTTAGATATAGTAGAACGACTATTTGCTCTATTTAATTTAGAGTTTGGCCTGAAAAGTGTGTAGATAACTTTTTGTATTAATTTCTGTACACATGATGAGTTTGTGAGTCTGTTCAACGAAAGGAGAACAGTGTGTTAGCCAGCTCCCTTTAGGCTTAATTCAGGCTTTCCAATTTCACAAAGCTGGCTCATCTTTAATCCAGATAGATCAGCATGGTGACCTGTGCTGTGCAGTTAGCTTTGAAAAATTAGACTAAAACCTGCCAACAGCCTGACTGCTGACCAAGTGTGACTGAGTCATCACTTACATGGCATTCTGACAGAGACAAAGTGCATTAGGATAAGATGACAGATAATACAGAGCAATCAAACTTTGAAAGTCAGTGAAATCATTTGGCTGTTCTGCTGTTTCCATGCATTACTCTGCTTTAAAAAACGGAGCTTTGCACAAATTAGGAGGAAGTTTATGACATAATATACTTGTGTCTATGATGACTTTGAAGTCTGTTTCTGTGCAATTTTAAAATGTAACTTCGGCACCCTAAATTTTACATCAGAAAGACTTTGATGGACAACATGCATACTTTTTCTGAAAAAAGTACACCATCGGATCAATTGTCAAGGTAATCATCACATTATGGCATAAAAACACCATAATTATACACAAATAATGAGAATAAATGCTTAGCATTGCTAGACATCCCTGGAAGCTGTACTGTAATGTTGTTTACAAAAGACAGTGCCTTATTACTGGACGGATAAAGAACAAATCGATGATAATTCTCTTTTGAAACATGGACCAGAAATGTGTCCTGCAGGCTACTTCAGAGAAAAATAAATGGGGTTATTAAATTCAAAACGGTGAACAGACTGATTTTATACAACACTTTTTTAATCTTTCCACAACTCAGAGAATTTTACAGTACAAGTCAGCATTCACCCATTCACTCATTCACCCATTCACACACACAGCAGGTGGCCTCAGTAAACAGTGCCAACCTTCTCATCAAGAACCTATACACACACACACATTCGCACACCGATGGAACAGCCATCGGGAGCAGTTTGAGGTTCATTATCATGGCCAAGGACACTTCAACATGCAGACTGATCCTTTGATAAGCAGATGACCCACTCAACCACCTGAGCCACTGCCAAAAACGCTTTATTTTTATGTAATTGTGCCAGCCTACCAAAAGCACTATGAATGGAAAACTGATTTAAAAAATCATGTACATCTTGCAAAATATACACTTTATTTTGAAGGCAGTTCTGAAGGAAAAGTCATGAAGTGTCTAAAATGAAAGGTTCATCCTCTAAGGAGAATGACTGCCATCCTGAAATTTCATGGCATCAACTACCTGTTTGATTTTTGATTTCTGGTAAAAAAAAAAGGTAATGAAATGATCAAAAACCATTAGAGTCATCATCTCCAGACCAAGAATATCTGCAGTAAATTTCATGAAAATCTGTTCATTATGTGTTGCATCACATGATCGGACAGACACAAGCAATATATAGAAACTTTTTAACTGAAAAATGTTATCATAGAATTTTCTGTAGAGTATTACAGTTAAGTTTAATCATCTCGAATAAGATCCCAGGTCAGTTCTTACCGTGTACTTCATCTGGAAGTTCTGGACCAGGTTGAGGTCGACAAACATGCGGATGGTTGCCAATGTGGTTTCAGTGTCTGACAAGTCAAAGTCACTGAAGCTGAAGTCAAGAAGACCCAAAGACTGAGCTGACGGCACTGTGGTTACCTTAAATAAACACATAAATACACAAGTACACACACAAATATTAGGAAATATGCAAGGAGCTCTCAGATTCCATGACAAATATGAATACATACATGAATACTGCATTGTTTAGTTAGACAAATGTCTCACATGGTAATAATTTTCTGGAGTCTTCATCTTAACTCTTAAACTTGAAGATGAAACTGACTAAGAGGTGCTGCTGCAGTAACAGAAGCTGCTGTAACTGCACCATTATGAAGAGTTTTCATCCTATGTTGTGTCTCACATACTGTACTATATGAAGCAGTCTCATGGGTGGATTGTACCCAAAAAAATTCAAGCCTGTGTCCTAGATACCAAGTGACACATCCTCTCTAAAGCACCCAAGGGAGGCAACTTAATCAGGCTATGCCGTTAGATCAGGAACCACACCACAAGGAGAGAGGAACAGAACAGAACAGAACCTTTTGAGACAATCATGAGGCGTCATTGTTAAAACTGCGACTGGTGTGAAAGCTGAGCTGCATTTGCTGGTTCATACATTGAAAGCTGCCTTGGATTTAAGAAATGCAGTTAGATATAAAATCTAATTAAAAAAAAGTCCTGAGAGAAATTGGCCACAGGAATGTGTCATGTGCAAAGGCAAAAGAGCATTTATATGGGATGTAATCGAAAGGTTTAGGGACTGTTTCTGTTGTCTCCTGATGGTGCAAGAATGAACTTTCCGGAGTAACATTGCTTGATCAACACCAGTGCTCCATGCACTGTTGTAACCATTTGTAAGTGTGCGTTTATAATTTCACTATGAGATGAAATTTGAGCAAACATGAGAAAATGAACTAAAGAAATGGTACAGATAGTCATGGCAATGTAGCACTTAGCTGGGCAAAGTGTTTCGAGTGGCATTTGCATTTCAAGAGGGGCAGAGCATGATTGAGGGACGGATAGTCAGGGTGCTTACAATTTTTCCATAGCACTTCAGAGAGGAGATGTTCATAAAAAAAAATCTTTTTACCCTCGAATAACATTTAATAATAAGATGTGATTACTGGTGCTGGTGCATGTTGGTTACCAATCTAATTCGTCTCCATGCATCTCAAAGATGTTATTCTATTCTACTCTAGTAGAAAATTTTCTCATTTACATTTCACTTTAAAATAAAATTAAAAGGACACATGTTTATGGCAAACAGGTTGTAAGAATGCACTATAAAGCAAATAACAACATTAGGCAATTAGAAAAAGCCCCAAAGTGAGGATGAATCCAAGAAAAACATGGTTGTTTGTCTCTATTGATGAAATCAAAGCTACTCTGAGATCTGAACTGTAAAGACGACAACCTTGTAGAGAAATCTGTGGGACAGTTAGACAATGAATAAATCAAAAAGCTTTCACTGAAGCACAGCAGGTGCAAATAAATTGCTGTTTTAAAAAAACTTTCCACAAGGTTGTATGCTCAGCAACAACAACCACCACTTTTTTTTCATTTACTGCATGTGATAAACTCTCAACTGTGAATTGTCCTGTCACGCCTCCATCCACTGAAATAATGACCCAGTGAAGTGTTTGTGCACCAACAGAGTTTTGAACAAGCCTGGAAACCTTGAGACTCAGTAAAACACTGTCTGATCCCTTTTCGAAACTTTGACTACATTCAAAGACTATTACATTGAATTACACAATATGTAATTTATATGCAAGCACAGTAAGTTGGTAACTTTATTTACCTTCAACCAGAGCAACATAAACAGGAAAAGTGCAAAGTGTGAAACACATTTAAAGATACCTAAAAGTATTCTGACTGTTCCATATTTTGTTTAATATTAATTTTTCACATAAAAAGCAGCTGCAACTTTGATGCATCTAGTTCTATACTGGCCAATGAATTGTACTGCAGGTCTGTGTGTGCATGTTTGTGTATCTGTGTTGGATATTCAGCGCCATGGTGTTGTGTCACATGATTGGTTCACATCAACACAAACTCTGATTCCTCTGACCCTGAAGGACAATATCTTTGTGTGTGTGTGTGTGTGTGTGTGTGTGTGTTTGTATAGAATAATCCATGTTTTGTGTTAGCATTTTAATGTGAATTTTAAAATGAATAAATTGCAATTTACCGCGGTTACCTGGAGTTCCCGTGATTCTTCCTCTGCAGCAGAGGCGTGATATGACAAGATCTGAAACACACACAAAGACATAAAGAGATGAGCTATGCAGATTTTGGGTCCAATCAGATTTTCTGGAGAAAATGCACTTATAGAGCAGGACCTTCACAATAGGTCTCTGACATTCATCTCCGATTCTCAATGTAAACTTTCTGCTTTGTTGTGACAATTAGTTTGTGATAATTAGATATTACTTGAAAATTTGGGTAAATTTTTAGGGGATTTCCAAAATGTATCTTTTTATTTAAAAGGTGATACTAATTAAAACAAAATCCTAATAGGAATTTGCAGGACTTTAGCACATTATGTGCATAAGACTGGGGGTAAAATGTGGGGTGAAAATAAATCACTGAATATACTTTTGCACATCATTTGACCTGCTGAACAAGGTCAAGAACATCCTGGAATGCTGCATGACCTTCAGTGAAGTTGTAGTTGTCCACCTGGAGCCATTGCTAATGTTCCTGTCTGATTGGATGTTGTGGTAACGATGTAAAGGTCCTTAAAATACAGATGTGGCTGATGCAGCTTTTCAACCATGAAGAACAATATGTTATTTCAGCTCTGCTTGTGTCGCTGCTGAATTCATGGAGATCCAATTTGTTCAGCTTATGTGCAAAAATGCTGCCTTAGAATGTAACTGGTTGGGAAACAGTTAAGATTAGACCAGTAATCCATCGGTCAGATATTCGGACCTGACCTATGCACATGTTCCAGGGTGTATGGATCAGACTGTGCAGAAACCTCCCCTCCAGAGTGTTAGACAATTTATTTCAGGATCAGTACATGCAGTGTTTTCTCTGGTTTGGCCTGCATATCGCTCTGCCAGTACCAGCATAGATTCTGCTTCTGCTGTTCTGATGCATTTCCATCCTTCTGGGTTTGATGTTGTTGTTTCGTTTGGTGTAACAAGTAATGCCAAGGACACTTCTGATATCCAAAATCCTAATCAGAAAAAAAGAGTGCTTTGCTCTGATGCTGCAAGTTTCTCAATACAGCATGGAAAGCCCATGATAAGCAGCCAAAGATAAGGCTTTTGACAGGAAAGAAAAAGCAAAATGGTGTTGATCGTTATTCAAACATGTCAGTCAAATTTAAAATCTGAAGATGCTATTATGCTTTTGAGTTCACTGTCAATATAGAAAGAAAGCTTTGTGCTTTTGTTGTTGACAGAAACAAAGGACACAATCAGTGGTTGTTCGGGATTTTCATTTTCACAATAAACAGTAATTTAGAAAAGAGAACATAGAGTAAAAAGAAGCATGCTCTTGATAATTGTGCTTTAATTACATCCTTCCTTACTGATTTTGTTATTAGTTTTCACAGTTTGTCACCACTTAACGAAAATACTAATGAGATATGTGGGATTAATCTACAGGTAACCTACAGTCAAATCAACTCACACGATTAACATTGAGCCTTCTCTCATTGAACATATACTTTTTTTAATGGAACTAGACTAAACTTTAAGCCATACATGAGGTTTTAACAACTGGGTAAAGTGGAGGCTGCTGGGTGACACAGTAGGTGGGTGTCAGCTGCAGGCGAGAGGAGACGTCACCTCTGACAGCTCCACCAGTGAGAACACACACACACCGAAGAAAAACAGCAAGGGTGTACGCTGCGTGTATGCATGCATGTGATTGAGAGGAGGAGAATACATTATACTGAATAGAAAGTGCACTACTCAGCTGTGAAGATGTGTGGGCTCAGTTATAATGAGTTTGTGCTTTTCTGGCTGTCGCACACAGAGGCTGAAGGCAGGAAAGTGTCAAGAAGCAGCTTGAAAAATTCCTCCTGCATCACCTCATCACTGTCACTCATACACCCACATACAGCACCATCAGAGATGCTCTCACACTCTGTACTTTTCCACACTTTTTATACATGCAAGGACCCTCAGTGCTCCAATTATTATGCGATCAACTAAATTTCTAATTCTAAATCTAACTCTAATCATAACTTAAATGTGATTTTACCTCAAACAAAAAAGCTAAATTTAAAATTCAAACTGATTTCTCATCAAGACCATCAAGTACAAAAGCACACAACAATGAAGTTTGTAGGTTTAGGTACAAAACCCACTTTGTCTAGGATTGTAGAAAGATTGTGTTTTGGCTTAAGATACCCTCTACTATCACTAGGAAAACAGTTGGAAAAACTCCCTTCATCTCATGCAATAACACCCTGTTTCTGTCACCACAAAACAGCTGCAAAGTGTCACAAAATCACCCAGTTGATACTGTTGACCTTGATTTGGTCCCGAACACTAATCTGCTGCTTGGCAACTGTCTCACCAGGGTAACACTCCACCACCATTTCCCCCAATCCTTCTTGGGAGAGAAAAATTCTGCTCATGTGGGCCTGCATTCTCTATAATCCCTATAACCCCATAAAGGTAAGAACAATTAAAACCTAATTTTTTATTAAAATAGTAAAAATTCTAAGTTTTTGCCATGCTTCCTTCAATGTTTTTTGTACCACTGAACTCATTTGAGGATAAAGTAAGTTTACATGGAAGTGATTAATTCAAAAAGCGTTCTGGTTTCAGCTGAGGAAAATGCACCGCATTGTTTAGAGCTGAACATTATTACTCGGTAAAATGTCACAGAGAGGCAGCACGAAGAGGTGTTAGGAAACTGCTTAAACAAAGATCTGGAAGAGGAGTGTGACAAACAAAAAAGGAAGAGAGCAAAAATAGAAGTAAAAAAAAGTACTTATAAGTTAGCTTTACTAGCTAGATAGTTTTGTGGGGATAAGCTGTATTGCAAGGCTGTCTTTTATACTGTTGACTATACAAGCCATTATTAGTCTATTGCAAACTGATACAATAATTTTACAGCTCACTAATTCAAAGCCACCAATTTCAAGTCACATACATTCTCTATTAAACTAATACTTAAGCATAAAGACTTTATTTGGCTTAAGATTTTAATATGTTTTATTGAATATTTTCATTACTCCCAGAAGTTATACCTGACCCCTGAGGTTGTTCTCTTGGTCTCACAACGCAGTAACATTAGCTGGTGGTGTTAATGCTTTATAAGATGTGATGTTTGTCATGCTTTTGACACATCCTGAGGATGATTAGCAGCAGAGGCTGCCTGCCGGTTAAGTTTGACAAGTTTTATTTCTTCTATTTTTCATACCATATGATGAGTTTTAGGTTTCTTTAATTCTATTAGTTATATCTAATTCCATCTTTCTTTAGAACTTACAGTGTTTGTAATGCTAATCTAATGTAAAATTTTATATACACTTTAAACAAGCAGTTTCACATATTTTTAAAAATACTGCAATCAAGCTTTGTAGTCTGGAAGAGTTTGTTACATGTTGTACTATACTTTCTCTTTAACTAAGCATGAAAATTATTGGATCTGAAAACTGAGCAGCCTTTCCCAAAATATGGCAAAAAAAAGAAAAAGAAAAGAAAGATCTGCTTTGAGGTTTTTAAATGATACAGTTCTCTCAGGATCTATTTCCAGTTCAGGTACATACAGGCCAGTTGAGAACATAGTATTTCACTGACATCCCCTCTTTTTCAGTAAAGCAAAAAGCGGCACCCCTCTGGTACCAGGAATTATTTAATGATTACCTGACTTTGGTCCTCCCAGGTCACATGGATCACAGAGGGAACTAACATCAAAGTTTCAAAATGCGTTTTTAATAAGAATACTGAGAATGAGAATGAGTTGAGAATGTGTGTGTGTGTGTGTGTGTGTGTGTGTGTGTATTTATCTGAGGCTAACCTCCAGAGTGACCTCCTGCTTGGCCATGGCTCTCTCCACTGTTTCATACATCTGTGTGTTCTGGATACCAAGACCACAGAAGATGGCGAAAGCCTCCAGGAACTGCTCATCATTTCTGTTAAAGGCCTTCACACTGCCTGAAGCTTCATCCATCTTATTCACCAACTGACATACACCTGCACAGACACAAACAAGTAGGGTCAAATAGATTGCATTTACGACAGGACGAACACAGTACACATTATACTTGGTGTTTACGTTTTTAAGTCTGTGTTTATGCAAAGTTGTAAGAGCACAAAAACAAAACAAAACAAAACAAAACAAAACAAAAATAAAAAACAAAGCAAAACAAAAACAAAACAAAACAAAACAAAACAAAACAAATTATGTTGTTAGGTCAACATTTAGGTTAATTAAAAAAAGACTCATGTGCCACTCATTTCTTTAGTAGGTCTTGATTGTTGGGATCCATGGTAATGTGTTAGCCAAGCTTACTTTACTACAACTCAAGCTTAGCTTGTATCTGCTCTAAGACCCCTGCAGTCAAGAAGCCTTTTTTGTGTTTTTTTGTTCTAATTTACCTGAACTTTGTGGCTCTGTCTTGAAAAGGTTTCCTGTTCAAAGCTAGTTTTAGAGTCCTTGAGTATTGGTCTAATTGGGCTTCAATATTGGTCTAATGTATTGCATATTCCTGAAATGAGCAGAAAAAGGTTCAGCAGTCAAATTTGTTTAAATGACGCCAATTGAAAATTGCTTTTTGTCTGAACACACCTTGACATGAAGGAGCTATGTGAGATTGTGTAATTGACTAGTCCCATTATCCAGAAGTGAAGATAATGTGACCTGTCACGCCTGAACACAAAATGCATCTCTTAGTCTGAATTATCTTGTTAGAGGGAAAGGATGCAGACCATTTCATTGTGATAAATTGAGTTGTTTTGATCTTGTTCTTAAAAGGTTGACAAGAGGCCATGAGGAACTGTTATGTTTGATCACTGGAGGACATCTACCATAATTAGTTATGTTCATCGCCAACTATGGAGCTGCTATCAGCTCATTATGCTGATGCTAATCACTGTGATGGATGGAGTGGCAGGACTATTTATGGATGGACAGTTAAAGTAGCATTGCTATGCTGACTTACTCCTATGCTACATTACTGCAGTACAAGAAGTCGGTTTTGAGGACTGATATAATGTGGAAAGGAGTCACTGTTGTCACTCCTCTGTGAGTTTGACAATCTACATGCTGTAAAGACTGACAAGGTCTTGACAGCAATAAAGATACACTTTAAAGGAACACCTTACCACTAATTAACAGATCTCTTATCCGTCTATCTGTACTTATGCTCTACTTATGGTTTACAGCAGATGTATTTAAATCTATACCAGTTCATGTTGGTTTCTCCCAATAGATCTTGTCATAGCTAAGCTACTGTCATTAACAGGTGAAAAGGAACCATAAGTCCAGATTTAGTATTTCAAAGAGTGTTTCATCAAAGAGAAGGAAAAATACATAAAAAGAAATAAAAGAAGAAAGAGAGAAAGAGAAAGAGAGAGGTCCTACCTATTACTTTGTCCTTCTTGCCATTCTTGATGGGAGAGCAGAGCAAACTCTTTATCTGGTTGCTGGTATGATCTGGGTTTTCACTCTGTCAGAGGACAAAGGAGGCATTATTTGCTTTAAAAAGAAGAGGGAATAAAAGAAATGAAAAAATAAAACATAATAAGCAAATATAAAACTGAAAAAAAAGAAAGAAAAGCTGTACTGACTGTCCAGGGGAAGCGTTGGTCCTTGGTGACGTCTCCAATGTTCAGAGGCTGCATGGTGTTTTTAACATACTGGGCGTACATGTAGTTGATCTGACTGACATCACAGTCCCTGTAGAGATGCACAATAGCAAAATCAACTTTAACTCATCGTACATAATCAGATAAAACACCCGGCTCACCTGTATTTAACCTCTCAAACCTTTACATGCACGAATTCTAGTTTCAACAATACTGAACACACAGTTGTGTGTTTGAGAGGGGCGCTCATGAAGTTGGTGGCAACTTGTGAGCTGGTTGAAAAACTTTAAACGTCCTGTAACCTTGACATTTTCACCTCATAAAACTGTTAGAACAATTGTGTTAGTACCAAGTTGCATATTTACAAGGTTCACATGAAATCTGTAACCTTTCGTGTGATGTTTTTTTTTTTGTTTGTAATGTGATAGCGAGTATTTACTTAAGATAACAAAAATGGTTAGGACAAAAATAACATTAAGAAAATACATAATAACCTCAAGAAGGCTGAGAGAAATGTTTAAGAGGTTAACGTGATTCAAGATTTTGTTTTATTCTCACTAACAGTTCAAAATGATTCGTGAACATCCATTAAAATTTTGTGAGTAAAAAAAACCACTTTTTTTTAAGCCTTTTAAGCCTGTCGTTTAAATAAGACAACTTTTGATATAGACAGGAGCATTGGATGAAGAAGTTCCCATCTATAATGTTAGAACTAGACAAACTTTTGACATTTATCCATTGGCAACATAACATGTAAATTGTCACATTAGTTAACATTCTTAGAGACACTTCTCTCCACTTCTACTGGTTAATGAGAGAACTGCAGCTGGAAAGCTGCACCTTAGCTGACCACAGACCCTGGCTCATGTCTGCAAACTGAAGCAGTCAAACATGTCTGTCAACGCCTGATAACACTGTTTGCTATTTTTAGAAGTTCCAAGCCTGACCACAGAGTCAGCTATGATATTGCATGACAAATGATAGAAAATGGATATGCATAAACATAACATGAGGTTAGGGCAAAAGTCAGTGGCTTTTGGCTGTAGTGCCGTAGCAGGAGAGTGTTTGTGTGTGTGAATTAGGATTAAGATTAGAATTAGAATTAGAATTAGAATTAGAATTAGAATTAGAATTCTAATATGAACCTCCATGCTTTTGGTTCATCAACATTCTAGAACCCTTTTGGAAGTTTACATGCAACAGTTGGTGAACACTCAGTGGCAGACAACTTCAAAGGAGAAATACAGTACAAAGACACTTGCTTTATCTGCTGTAAGTCTCACAAACTCAAAATTTTGATGTTAGGGATTAGGGTTAAGGATTAGGAAAAAAAAATGTTAAATACAAAGGTACTTTTGCCAAAAGGTTTGCATATTTTTCTAGATATGGTCATCTACAGTTCATAGATTAGTTCATTACTTTTAATGACCTGACGTGCTGTTGCTAGCATAATCAAAAAGAAAGAAAATGATTTGTTGAGAGTCAAATAGATATCATACCAATAATTTTGGAGCTACTAAGTTATCAAATACAGCTATCAAGTCTGTATTTGTAGAATATGCTACAGACACAAACAAAAATATTAGTGAATGACAGTGTTCTTCAAGGACTGGCAATTCTGTCTATGTGGACATCAAAAACACGCGAGCTGCAAGCAGTGCAGCAAGTCACATGCTTTGGTAGCCAGTGTGTCTGTTGAGATTGTTGTTATTACACAAGTTTGTGTTATTCCCATGATAGTACTTTTGGATAGCAATTATTTATTTTTTTATGAAGCCAATGACAGGGGAAACTTTTAGGGCAAGGACAAATTTTTCAGTGGACCCAGACACCAGAAGAAAAAAATTACCTCACAAAACCATTGCTCCCATTGGTTTCAGAGGTCTGAGAGTGTCATGGGTGCACCTGAAACTTAATAAGGTGCTGAGGCACATGCAGTTCTCTTGTTAAAACAGTCCATCATGTCCCCAGTGAGTGGGGGCTCTCATCCAGAGCAGACAAAAAACACTTGTAGTCACTGTCCCTAATGCCACTCAGACAGAGGTTTGAGACACACAGTTACCTTGCAGACCAGAAAAATAATTCAAAACAAAACCTTATAGCAGTGTCAGATTAAGTGTTAGTGTGATGTGTCATACAGTGGGAAGTTGATTAAGAGCAGGACAGTACTTCAGGTTTTCTATGGGGAAGCTGAAGAATTCATCAGTGTTCTTGGGTGCTTGGGCTTAAAAAACTTGCAGAAAATTCAACAGAGAAATCCCCTGCTGAAGTATTGATGAGGTCTGGTCCCTAGCAGTCTGTTCTTGCCAGCAAGCATCATGGAGAAATGACCAAGTTAATTTGGGTGACTCTTTCGCTCATGGAGGCGTGCTGGAAGTGCAAGAATGCATTGTGCACAAGCCTCTGATACCCACGTCCACTGAACAAAGCTAAATTTGAGACAATGGGTCCTTTTTTAACAATCTATGGTCCAAGGCACATGGTGCAAGTGTATTTAGAGTGTGTCCAGCTTCATTTGGCTAGTTTAACAGACAATAATCTTGGTGCAAAGTAAGGCGCACAGCACAAAGGGTTGATGACGAATAGACTTTGCAGCACAGGAACTCTCCTCTCTCTATAAATAAAGCAAGCACAGATGAATATATTACTTTAAGTGACTACAGTCAAGTACTATCTAAACTGATGGGATATTTACATAGAAATGTTAAATATTTCCTTAAAGCAGACTGGACAAAAGCCATATCTCCCACATATTAATTAACTGGAAGATGGGAATCTCAATGTGTTTCTCCCTGGAGCTCCTGGAACCTGCTATGTAGCTTTCAGTCTTCAAGCTCAAGGCACTTTGAAGAGATGACCTTTGTCCTCTTGGTGTGACCCAGGCCAAATAGGAAGGCATTTTAGGTTTGCAAACTTTGCCAACTTCAAGTGACTTGATGCAGGCCTCAGGTAAATTAAATGGACAATGTAACGTCTTCCATGTGCTAATGAGCTGGGAGCTGAAATTTGAATAAGTTGGTTCCCGGGGCTACAGGAATCTGTTTTACAAATTTCATTTAAGCCATTCTGGAGACTGGACCTTTGTACAGTTTGCTTAACCTTTTTGCTAACAGGCTTTGAGGCTGTTTGCCATTTCAACTGACTCAGAATGAGAAAATTTTATCAAGATAAAAAAGAAATTCCAAAATGAGCACAAAGTACAAGACAGACAGTGAGAGCAGCAAAATAGGTTCTTGAGAAAGAGAGAGAACTACTTGATACTGATCCAATGACGGCTAAGTGGACTTATCAATCCATTTGGGAAGAGGAGTACATGTTCAAGGGTCTCATTTGCATCCCTCTCCAAACAGATGCTGTCTGAGAAAACTAAAAGTAAAGTATAAGTCAGCTCAACTCAACTCAACCAGAAGAAGTTGTTGGAAAAATTAAAAAGAAGGATTGGGCAAGTGTGTTCAAACTAGAAATTATCTGAAAAGGATGATCTCGTTCCCCTCTCCTCTAGTGTTTTGAATGCAGGATTGAACAAGGCTTTTGAGGCATATAAATAAAATATGGTTTTCATAATCACTGGGTGTCTTGGACAGTTTCAGAATGAGGACACTGTAAGGCTGAATAAACAAGAAAGGAAACCACCAAGTGGGATTTTCATTGAATTTATAAGGGTCTTGATAGTTTGTCTCATGAACAACTTTAAAGAACCGGACAAAGTTAATAAGCTTATTCAAGGACTCATTGAGGACTCCAACAACGGGTGTTACACGGATCAGAGCCAAGCCTGTGAAGATTGAGTAAGATCAGCTTGAGAAACATATGCGTGTGAGTGTGTTTGTGTGTATTTGCATGTGTGAAACATGAAAGTGAGTGAGTGAGTGGGTGACAGAAAGAACAACAAATAGAAAACTTGTGTGTCAGTGGCTGTGTGTAAGAGAAAGGAGAAGAGAGTCAAAAGATCTATGATAGAATAAAGCCATTTACATTTACTACAAAATTATATTTGCATTTTACACAAGTATTTTCATTTTTTGGCAATTTAATATTTATACCTAAACCAAACACACGCTCACACACAAACACACACTCACACGCAGTTACAATCACATGAGCCTACTAAAATCATTTTTGCTGAAATTACATAAGTTTACTTTCATTTACTGTGACTTTCCCTGACTCTAACCATATCCACTGACTCAAAAGTTAGCTGTCTTCAAATAAAGGACATGGCCTTCATCCCCAGTTGCACAAGCTGCTCACAGTTACCTGGTGTTGAGATTGAAATGTGTCCCCGAAAGGAGTCTAAATCACCCCACACACACGTTACACAAACACCTACATGAACATACATGCTGCAACAACCTGGATTTGTTCTCAAGTTTGAAAACAAAACACACTGAAGTCTACTTTTCCTTTCCCTCTCACTGCAATCCACTTCAGTGAGGCCACAGAAGAGACTACCAGCATTACTCAAAACCATGTCGGCCTCATGTAGGCTTTTAATTCATGGCCACAATCAAACTTTAGATCCAGAAAAAAATTAACTGCCTCACTGGTCAACCTGAAAAGTTCACCCTGCTATTCTAGCAAGTTGGATCAACAATTGGTCCAGCTCAACTGAACGTACTGGTAAAAACAGAGGCCTTGTCATTGGGGAGCCGCAGCCCAACTTAATGTCACTATAAAAAGCTTCCTGTGGTTCTAGCCGGTTTAAAGCTAACATCCTGCAGCACCCTCCCCTTCAAGTTGGGCCAGTTAGAGCTGCTTGGTTTTGCCAAATCGCAGTCCTCCCAAACAGCCTTGAGAATAGGACAAGACGAGATAAGACATCTGCTTTATGTCACCCCTTACAGTGTTGGGAACTCATTTTATTTTGTTTGGAAACTTACATACTTCACTTACACACACAAGAGCTTTAAACCGAGTTTAAAGGCAGCCAATCTGTTCAGACTCTTAAAAATGTGTTAAATCTCATTTTAAAAACGCTCTTAAGATCTGACAGGTCCATCTGTTGCACCAATAAAAAGGGGAAAACAAAGCATTTTTTTCTATCATGTGTTACTGATTCTATGTCTCTTAGGTTTATCTATGCAGGGAGCAGGCATAACTGCAAAAAAGAGAGATAATAAGAGCTAACAGAAAGCATTGCTTGTGTTGTTCTCAGTATACTGTTCTCAGTATATGCTCATATAATACAGATAAAACAGAACATATATTAGTATTAACTGTGAGCTTCCTGCTATTTTCCTACATTTATTTTTTATTGACACTAATAAATACAAATCCAATCAAAAGACCAAAAACATTGTGTTAGGTCATCTCTCTATCCTTGGTGGTGAGTAATTTTCCACTGCTCACTGCTTTAGTAAACCTTACTGGTACTGGAGTAAACAGTGCATTTTTCAGGGAATATTTTTAGCTGTGTATTAATAAATATTTGGTACATTAGAGAGTATTTACAACATGCATTAAGGAGTAGTGTTTCTCCATGCAATGACGCCAGTTAAAGTCCACCTACCTGTAGTTTAAGAGCAGCACAGCTACTGTATTTTCAAAATTAAGCAGCAAGCTTTATTCACTAAGTAGCACAGTAGCTACATTTATTTGTTTTAGCTAAAAGAAGCTTCTTTTCTAATACTGAACTAAATACTGTTTTTCTAAATGTTTTGTTTGATTAAATGACTTTATCAACCCTCTAATTTCCTGGAAATGCACCAAAAGCTAAAGACCATGGGCAATGATAGCAACTAGACAGAGTGCACAACTGTTTCTTGCCCCAGAGCCTACAGGTTCCCTGAAAGCACCAGGCTCACCTTGCAGCCCTGTCTTGTTGAGGACCTTTGCTTCAATATCTAATTTTAAGACTCTACATGGTGCATATTTCAAGTTCATTGGAGTTTATCGAAAATACCATTTGGCAAACCCAGGGCCATGAGCAGAATTAACAAAAATGTGCAGAATTCTCTACAGAACTTACTGAGAAGAATAACCTGCGTGCGTGTGTGTGTGTGTGTGTCATATGTCATTGATGCTCATAGTCTGATACATGAAAACTTTGCTTTGACTGATATTGATTTTTTTGAAGGTCAGCATCAAACTGCCTTGACCGAAGCAGCTGAGAGTTGAAATTTTCTAGTATTTGACGTTGATGAAACTGACCATTTCTGCCAGATATTATTTGAGGAATTTTAGTACTTAATGTACACTAAAGACTTTTATTCTTGCCACACACCAATAGTAGTTGTAGCTGATGCACAAGCATATTTAAGTAAAATCTGGTCGGCTCCTCTGGTTCTATTACTGTATAATCAGGTTTAGGGGTTTTAGCACTAGTTTAGGTCCCACTAGTTTAATATTGATAAACTATAGTAATATGATGTAATCCATCAATCTTTGGCATTGTTTCAGAGATGGTTTGAGGTCGACCATATTGTTGGTGAAATTTTGATTAAAAAACATGCAAATCTGATTGTTAACTCTACCCAAACACAACTGTACACACTTGCACAAACACAGTGTTCTGTTGCTTAGGCTCAGATTAAGATTGAATTTTAGATGCTGCGTAGCAACTGGGGAGGCCTGGCCACCCTGGAGACGAGGAGGGGTGGGGATGTGGAAGGGTTTTCTGTCTCATTGCATCTTAAATCAGATTACAGCTTATTCATTCCTCCTGGCTGGAGCAAGAGTTGATGTCAGGAAGCTCTGCAGCTAGTCCCTTTCTGGCCATGCTGAGCCTCTACTCATCCTGCCAGTGCATCGTTAAATCTTTTGGTTCTCTGATTGGTCTTTCCACTTCTATATATCTCCCTTACAAAAAGATTAGTGTTCTGTTTATGAGACATTTATAAATAGCTTATTATAATACCCATTGTATGTCCAATTTTTGAATAAAGCCATGCAACATGTTAAACTCATTTGCATTAAAACAGAAAGTAGTTTTTGCCCTTGTGAATAGCATTTTGACCGATAAAATCTTAAATTATTAGCTTTTTCCAGAGCTTCCAATAGCATTTAACAAATTCCAAATATTAAAGCACATAGGACATGAGTATTATAATGTTACTCATATTGTAATTTCTGTGACATTCTTTGCAGTTAATGCACTTGATTTTGTGAACAATATCTGCTCTTTCCACTAAACCTTGATGGACATTTTTAGGGTTGTGTTTAGGCAACTCCAAATAAATTAGTTAGGGCAGGTCAAAGGTCATGGTTGTTGGCTGGTTAAATATTAAGTCATTCCTTTCATCATTTGCTCTAATCTGCACTGCTTTTTCAGTGTTTCAACCACAAAGTAATCTTTCTCTACCTGAAACCAAGAATTTAGTAGCCTTAACCTATCGACAGGTGAGATCAATGCAAACTCGCGTCCCCTGTGTCCTTAGTGTTGGCCACTTTCATGCAGTCTTTCCCTTAAAGGAATTCATTCATTTGTTGCTATCATATTAAACACTGTCAGAATAAGTTGTATAAGGCATGAAAAAGAATGAGAGAGCTTAAGAAAGAACAAACCCTGTCTCCTGTCTTCCATCCAGATAGCTGTGAAATGGCTCTTTTCAGTGGGTATAATTATCAAAATGCCTGATACAGAAGGTTATGATGGTCAGGTTGTTAGACTCAGACCCCCAAAATTTTCAGCACTGGACATGAGAGGAGGGTTTGTTGGATGCTGTTTGACCATCTGGTAAGTACTTTGTTTGAAGGACACTTAGGACTTCAACATCACATTTCCTGGCATAGAAAAAAAGTTGCTGCAGAACATTTTCCAGGCTGCAATCATGTTCGCTCCGAATCTTAGTGAGGTCATTTTTTTTCTTTTGCCTTTTTCCTTGTATATGACAGCTGATTATGAAGAGGCTTACAGGAAACTAGGAAACAGTGGGGTTTGACATACAATGAAGGTGCCTGTCTAAAACTGTACCAGGGACATTGCAGTCATGTGACATACTCTGATTGCTGATTGGGTCTTTCCTAGTATGGTCAACATGATTTTTTGAAGATAGGATTGAAACAGAAGAAGAAAAATTTAACTGTGTTGGAGAAGGTGATTGCTTTATGGGACAGAAAAGGAGATCTTTTTGGAGCCAAATATTAAATTATGGATTTTGGAGTTTATTGTAATTGTAAGCTTAATCTTGAAAAAACACTAAGACTATGCCACAATAGTCTTTTTTTAATGATCATCATCTTTGACAGTGTTTCAATGTTTCTTCCCATAGCAGCCTCACAAGCTTTGATATACAGTGAAAAATATACCAACATAAAGATTTTCTGAAAAAGGACTTTTTTATATGTCTCTATCCACTGCAGAAGAACTGCTACTTCACATATGTAACTAATATAGCTGTCAAACGCAATAAGATTTCACGTTAAC
This sequence comes from Acanthurus lineatus, assembly GCA_029814665.1. Classification (NCBI taxonomy): domain Eukaryota; kingdom Metazoa; phylum Chordata; class Actinopteri; order Acanthuriformes; family Acanthuridae; genus Acanthurus; species Acanthurus lineatus. Next base: position 2,009,438 of record JAPZDV010000016.1, read on the forward strand.
CTAAAAAAAAAAAAAAATGTGTCTATGCGTGATGGAAGATTGTTAGACCCTCTTGAAAAAGTCTCGGACGGCCTCCAGGATAGTAAAAGGGCCCACTTCATCATGATAAACAGGTTGTGATTGAAGAGCTGTCAAATCGCCCTAAAGACAGCATATTGAGCCAAGAGAACCCAGCTAATGAGAACAAGAGCTTTGAGCTGAAAGCCTGCGATCAAATGTCTGGGAACTTGGCAGGTAAAGAGGGCCGATAGCCTTGGAAAGATCCCACGGGGCTGAAAATCAGCTTTTCAGACTTAGGAGTATCGGACTGAGCCACTCTGTCTTTTTTTTTCTTCTGCAAATCAAAGTGACTGAATGGGCACAATAAGATGTTTCCTTCTGCCATAACATTGCCTCGCATAAGCTTCCGTAAACGTATATGATGATAACGAATCCTTGTGCAACCGTCTCTTACACCAAGGTTATCTAAGGGCCTCAGAGGTAAGGAAAAGGGTAGTTTGCAAATTCAAGCAATCATTAGCACCAATAACTTGGAAACCATGTGTATGCTTGGTATGCTTAGAGGCCAGTCTTCAAGACTTTTAATTTAATGACAGGTTTCAGCTGAGGACGATTGCCTTACCTTTTCGGGGCATCTAGGACTTCACCCAGCTCCTCATATTCCATGTGAAAGACACTGGAGAAGGAGTTCTGCAAAAATAATAAGGTAAGTTTATTAGTCTGGGATATTAAAGACTGAGTTATGTATCTAGGAGGCAACCTATGCTTGGCATAAAGCCGTCTGTATTAGATGATAAAACATAAATACATGTACAAGGTCTTGGGTTGGTCCAGATTCTATCCATAAAAGAAGGTTCTTCCTGCTTTGCCACAGGTCAATTCTGTATATTTTCTGGCCATATCAACTTATCTAAACATCTAAACATAGATTATGCAGTGGCAAACTGCCTAAAACACTTCTCCAGGCATTAAAAAAGGACATTGATCCATTACCTAACAAGCCTTGCCAGGAGGAGAGTTTATTTCGACATTCCAGTGCTCCTTTCGCCTTTTCTCCCCCTTATAGGGACTTGTTTTGTCTCATCCTGCACTCCCAACCCCTCGCAAAGATCCTTTTTCCATTTTTAAGAGGTAGGGACAGGATGTTAAAGATGTTCAAGGCTTCCTCGTTTTGGAAAAATTTGCCCCCTACCCTTGCGCGCACATAAACACACCTTCACTCTGCAGAATTACTTCACCCTGATCTATTGGGGTGAGGGTAATAAAGCTGTTTTAAACAGAAAAAGTACCGGGTTATGTTATGACATTTATTGGGGGGAAAGTTTATAACAGGATGACATGGGACAGTGGAATTTTTTCCTGAGTGTTGGAATAAATCGGTCTTGTCTTCTCATATTATTTGGGAGGATAAGTCAGTGTTTTACCTGTCGCAAAAGGACAAAGGAATGGTCCATTTGCAGTGTCTGTACTGGTTTTCACAAGCAGTTATTAGCATTATTGGCATATATATATATATATCAGTCTCATACATTCTTCTCATGTCATATCATGACATCTAGTCATTTTTGATTTATGTAATGGAGCTGCATAATGAAATCAGACACAAATGGAACAAAAATTCTGGCACTAACCCGCACTGGATGTTCAAATGCTCTTCTAGTATTTTACGTGGCAAAGGGAAAAAATCCTTGACATAATTGTCCATTGAAAAAAAGATTTTAAAGAGAACTTAAGGCTCAAGGGTGGGTCCATAAAACTTTTGATTATAACTGAAGGATTTTGATATTAGTCAGTCCATTAATTTGTCCCAGACTGATGTCTTACCAACATGTACTTAGGTGTTTTTCAAAACAAATCTTTTTCCTTGCGTTTTGGCCTTTTGCCCACATACTAATGCTATTTTGAGCTACTTAAAGTGAATGATTTCATATTCAGGTTTTGTTTTTTAAATCTGACCTTTAAAGATCTGCATGTTTACATTTATAGCATAGGCTCGTTGTCATGGTGATGTTAGCATTTAGCTCACAGAAGCACATTCACTTACTACAGCCTCACAGAGCTGCTAGCTCTTGGTATTGTTATACTCATGAACAAGTTCCTTTCCTAAACATAATCAAGTACGGGGACCTAAGGTATAAGCTGCAGAACAGAATATGAATCAACATATTGGTATTTTGGAGGCAGTTAAGAAATATATTGTTCAGGGGGACAGGATAGACTTTAAAGAGACAGAGAGCAATAAAGAGAGAATAGAAAACAGCAGGAGTTCAATAACTGTAGAAAAGGGTACAACATGTACACACAGACACACACACAAAGACAGGCATACACACGCGGTATGTTTTAGGACAACTGTAGCTAATCTCAAAATTATTTCTACTAGGGAGAGTTAAACAACTCAGAAGAACAATACACCTCCAGAGGCAAACCAGATGTTCAACCCTATCACATAACAGACGCACATCCAAACCCAATACACACATGTTCTCGCACACCACTTACCAAATGGCAGCACATTCAGATATAGTTACTAACAAAACACACACATTTGTGCACATCAGCAAAACTCGAAATATTATCTCATGTACATTTTAAGTACACCCATACCAGTACACTATGCTGCAAAATACATCACATATATGCAGCATAGTGTAGATTGAACATACACACATACTCACATCACTGTTTTCAAACAGATGCCACACACTGTGGTTAAGTAAAGTAAAGTGAGCCAACACAGGCCAAAGTCTTAAAAAAACTCCTGTGTTATCGTTGTTACAGGCGAGTGTTACAGACCAGCACTGTCATTTACTGGACTTCCTACAGGAAAGCTCCTTTCCTCAAGGAAAGATCCTGTTAAAATCCACAGACCTGTGGGTCTTGCTTGAGGAATTACAGACATTTGACACTGACAGCTATATACAGAGGGCCATCTGGCAGATAAGGCTAGTAAAATTTCCTGATCTCAGAGTAAATGTTTAGTATTGAAAGAGAGAGAAGATAGAGGGAGACGGAGAAGTATAAAAGAAATAGAGACAGCTGGTCTGGCAACCCTGAGTTCATGAGAGGGACAAACACAAACGCATGTGCACAGTACTCTAAAATGGGTTGCAGCAGATTGATGAGGTAAGAACACAACTTGAAACTTGTTTTGTTGTTTGAGGTTGTTCATCCAAATCACAAAAATAAATCAATACATTTCAAATTTTCCTCTATTTGTAAAGCCATGTAGCTAGTTTTGGCTGTTTTCTGTGCAGGCCGTGAATGGCTGTAAATCTCCTCTACAACAAAGGAGGTGAACAGAATTTCATTTGTGATGCCCACTTTTGGGGAAAATAACATTTAAGAAATCACAAGCAATATCCTGTTCCTCTGGATGAGTCACAGCAAACACTTTAGACAGCAGGGACGGATAAGCTGAGCCCTAGCCCTCAGGAGCCCTGAAGTAAAATAGGCTGTGGGCCCCTATGCAAGGTTCCCTTCACACACTTTGCCCAGACTGACACCACTAGAGGCAGTATGATTTGCTTTTGTTCAAGTTCTTTAACCAATCTTCGCTGTGTTTTGTAAATATGTGCTTTTAAAAGCCATTAGGGAGCTTGAATATTAGCAGTATTTACAGTGAAAATGTTTAACACAAGAGCCCACATCTCAATGAGTCTACCTGTTTATAATAATTGTGAGACAAAGTTTAGCACAAATGTTTTGTAATATAACAAGAAACCTCAACAGCATGCATTCCATAACCAGTTAAGTGAGCCTAAACACAAATATTAAATAATGAACTGGCTAAGAGTTGATAGTTTGTAAAACCAATATTTAGATTAACTTTACATTCAGTTCAGTCCCACATTATCCCAATGGAAAGAAATATAAAGCTGAAATCTTGTTGTTGGGATTAGTGGTGAGGTTTAAATTGACTTGCTGCAGTGCTGTGGACCAAGTGCAGTAATGTAGTCAGTTCTAAATAAACTTGCAATGAATCGTGTTTATTGGAAAATATTGATCACTCTAAAGATATGACATGTTTGAATTTTTACAGAACAAAAGACCAACAAGGACAAAGTTAAACAAAAAGATTTCATTCCTAAATGTAAAAACAATTTAGATTCAGTAGAATGTTTACCTAACACCCAATCATCAGCCGCTAAATGGGCAATAATGTGCACTGAAGTTGACATTCTGTGGACTAAGTACTAACAATGAAACACCACTTTCTAAAAATATTTACAGGAACTTGACAGTCAGAACACCAGACCTGTCATATGCATCATTTTTTTGTTGAAAGTCTCCCAGTTGTGGGTAAAGGATATGTTGAAGTGTTAGTCAAACTATCATGAAGAATGGCTTGTTGTTGTGATTGACCAAGTCTGGTGTGTGCGTCTGTGTGTGTGGACATAACACATTTTCTCAGGCAGATATACGTCAGGCCTGAATAAAGCAGTAAAGATGGAGAAAGAAAGGGTTTTAAAAGGCTCCAGGATTATGATGAATGGTTAACTGTTTTTCCCACAAGACTTTATTGTGATGTAACTGGTTATCTGCATATTTCAAAACTATAGCTCTTTTGTGGTCCTTAAAAGGAGCCTTTTTCTGCTGCTTTATTTTGGGTATATATCACCATAACTCTTTCATAAACAAAACTAAATGAGACAAAACTCCTAATATAAAAATAAAACAGTTTGCATAATCTACAGAGTGTTCTGGGACCCTGAGCTGATATTTTTAGACATTTGCAGATGACACTTTTATAAACATGCATGTAAAGTAAACAATACAAGATCGTCTAGAATACTGCACAGCATTTTGCACAACAGTTTCACCTTACAGTCCAGTAAAAGCTGTTCTGTGATCTTTATGTTGATAAAAGTGTACATCCAACTTTTAATTCTAAACAATATATTGCAGGGTATATATTGAAATGGGAAAAAAATGAAAATCATGTAGACTATACTGTCAAACTGCTGTTCCCAAAATTTTGAATAAACAAGTGCTAAAATGTGGTGTTTAGATATGGCACAATCTGCAGGAAATATCTTTTAAAAAATTAAGCCACATTGGGTATTTAGTTGAGATTTAGCTCAACTAACACATACATGGACGTAAGTCTAAGATAAACACAAAACAAAAATTTAGTAAAAGCTTAGGGATGGAGCTGATGCAGCTTAAAGCAATGATATGAGTGTAATCAGTGTAACACTAAGATGTGTCAGGTTAAAGTGACTTTCCTGCACATATGCATGAATACAATAGTCAGCTAAGTGCAGCACACAAAAAAACGGCGAAGCTCAATGAATCAGAACCATACATTACATTACATTGAGTGACTTGCTAAATATATGTAAATCAAGATAATAGTTTTTAAAAAACTAATTTAGTATGGCTCTTTATCTGCATTTCTTTGCCTTCAAAACCCAACAAAATGGGCCAGTCCAGTCACGTAGAGGAAGTGCGGTTGGTTCAGTGTCTGTGACAATATCAGGACAGAAAAATCTGAACAAGACAGACGGTTTTAACAGCAGTGGTAATGAAAACAGAATCTGCACTGAAAATTGAATTATTATGCAAAAGTGCACTGTAGCTGCTTTAATTTAGAGAAATGTACAAGCTTTCTCGAAATATATGACCACCTATTTGGAGGAAATTAACATTTGCTACCCCACTAGCTTTATCTGATGTTTTCCTGATATGGCTTGTAGTGCTTATTTCCAAAAATGTATATTTTCTGTGGTATTTCCAGATTTCTTCTTTGTACATTGTGCTTATTTAATTAAGCTACCTTAATTTTAGATATTTCTTTATGTTTTAAACAGAATAATGGCTTAGTATGATTTCTATATTAGAGTTTCTTAGCAGACAGAAGTAGATTTTTAGAAGCTTTTACATCTACCTAGATGAGGGAATACAACACTCAAGCTCATCTATCCATCTCCCTCTGTGTATGACAGTTAATTTGCTTTATTTTCCTGTGTGAGTGTGTATATGTGTGTGTATTTGTGTGAGACATGTCAGTGTGTGTATTTCAGACACTGGACGCCCCTGAGGAGGACAAGCCAAAACAAATGTTAGTGCCCACAGAGGACTCTAACAGTGTTCTGTTTGTGTGTGTTTGTGCGTGTGTGAGTGAGTGAGGGAGAGAGTGTGTGTGATTGAGCCAGTGAAGTGAAAGAGACTGTCAGTGAGACATATAGACCATACTGACATTAAAACACATCTAGTCACTGCTCTGTCTGTTCTATACATAAAACTCCCAGATTTGCTGAGCAGGAACTCTTCAGTGCTGTCAGAAGCGTCAGGTCTGCCATATGTTGACATAGCTCACTATGCTGTTGAAATATGCTATTTATTTCCTCCTATTAAATTTAATTTTATTTCCCTTTTAGGGAAATAAAACAGCCTTCTTTTTTGAACCCATATACAATGTGACATTTAGGCAAAAGCTTGTTTTAGCATGCTGGTGGTTACCTTGAGATCGACTGCTTCATGCCAAATGCTTTATTGTAAAGCACATGAAAAGGTAAAAAAAAAGGTCAAAAAATTCCACAAACTGAGACTGTTCTAAGACTTTATAAGGCTTATATGTTTCAGGCATATTTTTTCCAGGGTTGGCTGGTTGTCCTTACTAAAATGTCTCTGCATATGTTGTAATGTTATAATGTGTTGCACAATCCTCTAAATCAGATAGATGCACACATGAAAAAAGATAGAAAAAGATAGATATGGTCTGAAAAATATGCTACTGGTCACTGCAAACTAAGGAAAAAAACACCTCAAAAAATGTTTTTATCAACTGAAGGTACCATCCCAGGATCAACACCATTATTGTAAGAAGTAATGGGGCTTTATCACAAAATACATTCCAAACCAAGTCATGTGTAAACAATTAATGTATACAATATGTTTTTATTTATGTAAATAAACTAAGTTTGTCTAATGATCCCTCTGGTTTCTTCAAGCTTTAGCTATTACCAGGATACTCTTTTAACTAGCACCATGATGAAATTGTACAATGTGATATCATGTGACAAATGTTTGCATAGTCATTAGTCGAATAGGACTACTGAAAAAGACAGATGTCAGTAATACATTTGTCTTTGACAAAGTCACAATTAACTCCACTCTACAATCATTCACAGAATCAAATAATATGCATAGTGGATATATTTAGGATTATTGTAACCTGGTATATTGTTTGCAAGTACCTCTCCAGTCTTGAAGTGGAAGTGATGTATTGTGGAACCACAAATAATGAACAATTTTTTGTTGTTTAGCTTAAAAATTGCTAAACTTACAAGTTAGCGTTAGCCGTCTGAATGCAACTAATGTACTGAAGGGTTAGAGTTAATTCAACTTTAGTTAATTGTTGTTTTGACTCATTGTTTTACTGCATTACAACAATGGATCAGAAAAGCATCATCATAAACAGTCCAAATCACAGGACAGATTTCTTGCTTGAGACAGACAACCACAACCCTGATTTTTTTAAAAAATTGGTATGTTGTGAAACATAAATATACAGAATGTGATATTTTGCTAATCCTTTTGACAAATTCTAAACTGAAATCAGTAAAAAGACAACATTTTAAGTTTTACCTCATCATTTACCCACTTCATTGATACTTGTAAATATATGCTTATTCTGAATTAAAAGCCAGCAGCATGTTCCAAACAAGTTGGGACCAGGTCTACAAAAGACTGAGGCATTGGTGAACTGATCAAGAAAACACCTGCTTGGAACATTCTACAGGTAAGCAGGTCCACTGGTAACAGGTGACGGTATCATAATTGGGTATACAAATACTCAGTTACTCACAAACAATGATTTCTAAGTGTGAAACACTTGTGTTAAAGATATTACTACATGCTCTCAGGAGAGCGTTAATAAAACTGTTTTCTATAAACTTGCAAATGATTGAATCCTGTTTTCATTAATATTTTACACAACATCCCAATTTCTTTGGAATCCGCATTGAATAAACATGCTGTGAGCTTTTGAGTGTCAGCGTGAGAGTGTGTGTGTGTGCTGACCATAGAGTCTTCGTCAGCAATGAAGACAGTACAAGCCTGAGCCTGCATAAAGGACAAGATGGTTCCTGCAATTTTCCTCAGTAAAACCTCCAGACACTGCTGCTCCTCAAAGATGAGACTGGCCAGGTCCAACAGCACCTGCACACACATTTACACACACAGGAATACATCTCAATCAGAGTTGTGTCCATAAGTACACAAGGCTTCAGAAACACACATTGCACCCACCTGATTGCGTCTGTTTTCCAGCTGTGATGTCTCGTAGAGCTGAGCGTTGTGCAGGACGATGCCTGAAAAGGCCAAATAGGCTGAGAAGTCCTGTTGGAGATGAACAGAACGACATCTGAGAACCACATACAAAGACAAGTAAGGAAGCAGTTACAGGAAACAGATGGACTGTAGCATGGAAAAAAGATAAATCAATGAAGAAGGAGAACAAGAAAAAAAAAGGAGATGACAGATGATAAGAGGAAGGAAAGATTTAGGTTGAGAAAGATAGACTGAGGTAAAGGAAGACAGTTTTATTAGAGTTTATGTGGGGGCTCCAGAGACACAAGCTTGACACGGGTCAGTGCAGCTGAGGTTATGTTTCTGCTAACCATGTAGGGCAATCTGTCAACACCTTTGCTGAGAGCAACGTAACTTGCCAATGACATTTTGTTTAAGTTTCTAAATTTAGACAAACGGTTTAAAAAGTAGTAATTGGTTAATAAACCAGTGAACTGTGCAAACCTTTTCATCCTGGTCAGTGAAGGCACCATTCTCCCCACATTTTTTATTGATAGCTTGAGCCACTCCAACTACCTGTAATTGAGTAAACATAGAAAATCAATATTCATCACTTTACATAATGTCATGTACAAACACGTTAAAAAGGATATATTATTACATGTACAGCAGGTTCCCACTAAATCAAAACACAACAAACACAAGGTCCATTTAGCTTTTTCCAATACACTTTGTTATTTCCTTCTTACAAAGCCAGGGTACAAAAAACAGATTTTTATTTGAGCACACACACAGATAGTTGGTGGACTGTGAGAGATGTTTGCTAAATTTAAAATTCAACTAGTATCAACAGTCTCTCTCCATACTGACTTACACTACTTTTGACACTACTAAAAGTATTGCTACAATGTGTATTTTCTTACCTCGTCTCTGTGATTCTTGATGGGAAGGCAAAGGATACTCTGGGTTTTGTAACCTGTGATCAAGTCCACTTCAGCATTGAACCTGGGGTCCTGTGGGGAAAATTTATATAGATTTCAATCCCATCTTTAAATGAATAAAAACTGCTTCCAGTAGGGTTAGTAATACATTTCATGCATGAAATCAAAATTTGATGGCCATTTTTGTTCTAGTCAGTGCCCTTGACTGTTATTTTTGGCGCATGCCATAACACTGAAGAATTTCAGTTGACAGTTGATGGTCACATTTCAAATGGCGTGTTTGGAAGGTGTTGCCTTTGTTAACTTTTCTGAAAACAAAAAACAAAAATAGAAGTGAAGGAAAAAACAGTTCTCAGTGCGTTTTGATCTGCTAAAACTTAAATATGAGAACATCTCATGTAGATAACATTAGCTGAATTAGCTAGCTAGCTACATCTGAATTCAGTAATCCCCATGTTATGGACAGAGATCCAAAACCTAGGTCACAGGTTTCCTGGCTCATGAGAAGCTACTGGGTGAACCTGTGATGTTCTACCCCAGTTGATGGTAATCAGCCTTGTTGGGTGCATAAACAGGTAAGTTGGGGTAAGTCATGGTTGTTTCAAAACAGCATAATCCCGTTCTTTGTTTTTTTCTATAATTTTGATTGAATCAGAGGGTGGCTGTCGGGAGTTTCATTGCCACAGCTATCTTTTAGAAATCAAGAGCCCCTTTTTGCTTTAACCCTCTGTTGTCATGTGCAGTTTGTTGTTAGTTTCCCAAATCATGACCCTTGTCCTTCAGGCTCTGACTGTGGGTAAACTTAACATCTATAGAATGTGATGAGTTTTTGACTATTAGGAGCAGCTGAATTTTCCTCTGTGTATTCTCCTGATGGACAGGCTGACCTTTAAACACTCAGCCTCCCTGTCCATTATCATAAGTCACTAAACTCAGTGGAACTGTGTGTGTCTATAAAACCACAACCACTGTACTCATTTTATGAAACAGTTTTGAGTATTAAAATGGCTCCCTGTGGTTGTATTAAATAGCATAATCCAAAGATCTTGACAGCTCTAAACTGCACATTGTAGTTAGCCTTATTTACCTCAACTTTTGAAAAAGGCTTTAATTGGAGACCAGTTTTCCATAAGTATTCTGAAGTTTTCTGACCTGCATTTGTTGTTGATACTGCTTGTTTTTATGAAACATCAAGGTCAAGTCAAGGTCTTGAAAGCAAATCAATAATTCCTTTCAACTCTTAAACACTTATATGTAAGAAAAACTCACAAGTGCATATAAGCACAGACACACAAATTTATATATTTATTTATATAAATATAAAATAATATATATATATTTGTGTATGTGTAAATATATATATATATATTTACATATTTTGTAACTATGAAAAATAATAATCTTAGATTGGATGTTTTTTTTATAAGTTTAAGTTGAACAAGCAAATTTATATGTACCTGGATTTCATTTAAGGGAATAATCAAATTATAAATCATGTCATTATCAAAAGAAAGAAAGAAAGAAAGAAAGAAAGAAAGAAAGAAAAAAAGAAAGAAAGAAGGAAAGAAAACCAGAAAATATTTTATAGAATTTAAAAATTTAAATAAGCCAGTCTGTTGACACTGTCAAGCACATTTACAGTTTTGTAAATACTTTACTTATTATTTTGCTGTTTCAGTGAAACTGTTTTCAATAAAATATAACACAACAAACACTTTTGGCATGAATATTTAAATTAAATGGCCTCTTGTGGCCTGAATCATTATCCTTTGCTCTTCTGTTAGGCACTCAATGCAAGACATCTGCAGGAAGGACCAAGTTTCCCTGGAATTAGCTTAATGGCTATCAAAAAATAAAAAAATTGGAAAAAAAAAATTTTCTGAGAGGAGAAACTAAGCAGTGTTGAGAATGCCATGGATCTCTAGTTGTACTAATGTAATTAGAGCTGTGGAAATGCTGAATTTATCATGTGAAACAAAACAGCTCAATCATGACATTTTCTATATACAGATGTAATTTGTGCAAATAAAAAATTTGCCAAATTCAATAGTGTTTTCTGTTTTTTCGTGTAAGGAAAAAGAATACAGATGTTAGACCAACTTGTAAACAAAGTCTAAACAAGCTCTTTTGGAAAACACCAGACGACAAATGTTTCAAATAAAAAACTGTTTTGTCCTATTAAAAAAAGAAAAGAAAAAAGACTGTTTGAAAATTAATCACTATTTGAAAATTGTTCTTAATTGATAAATTACCACTTTGCAGACAGCAATTTTAATTTGACTGATAAGTGCAATTCTTAAGTTTTTTAATAAAATGCCTTCAAAACAACAAAAAAAAAACTTCAGTACAGATAATTGCCTGTTTCACGGTGACTCACTCTGGCAAAAATTACAACAGGCTTTTTTTACTGCGAACCTCAGCTGCAAGAAAACTATCTGCCCACAAAGTTTGCATACACTATTATCTCTGAAAATCTAAGAAATATGTGGCAGTTTCAACTGAAATCAAAATAAATGTCATGTTTTTTCACTCCGCAGATTGCATTTTGGATGCAGCACAGTGCAGGCATTGATAAGGACACCCCCGCCCTCCAGCCTCTCTGCAGATGGGTTTGGCCCTTGCTGTTGCCAGACACTTAGCTCCTGCAGCCCACAGAGGGCTGAACTAATGTAAACAGGCAGAGGGGGGTTTGTTTCTCATCACGCTGCTGAAATCAATGTAATCCTGAGCACGCTGATGGGAAGGTAAAAAAAGACCCAATCAGAGAGCTGGGGAGTCCCTCAGATGACGCAGATGGACTTCCTGGAAGCAGTATCAGGTTCCGCGGAAACATACTACTCTTACACACACACACTCTTGCATAAATACAGCCTGCAGCATACACACTTAGATAATCAAGAGTAACACTGTGCATTTAATTAATGTGTTACTGCACAGAATGATACACACACACACACACACACACACACACATTTCCTAACAGTAATATTGATTTACACATACACATTTTCTGTGCACACCAACAAACAAATTTGCACTCACCTAGGAACAAACACTACTACTACACACACGTGCGCCCACTTACATTCACTTGTTTCATTTTGCATATTCATATGCTTACAGGCATTAATCACACCCATTTGCGCACAAAGAAACACACATGCACACACTCAAAACTGCACTTGAATCCTCAAGTGCACTCACTTAGAGGGTGCTCACACACAAACACACACCCACACACAACAAACTAATTGGACAAAGGCTGACACGCCCATCGGCCACTCTTGTTCTTTATTTGTAATTTTCTCGCCCCATCTCCTCTCACACATCTTTCTCTCTCTCTCTCTCTCTCAGTCACATCATCATCATCAACAACATAATAATCTTGTGGTTGGCAGGCAACCAGAGGAAGGTACACAGCAGGAAATCTCCTCTCACTCACACACACGGACATGCACGAACAAAACACAAATGAAACACAAATGATGTCAGACACTAAAGATGCCGTTTCGTTGTCCCTGAAGTATGAACACAGAGTTTTACAGTCAGTTTTAAATATTTTTGTAATATTTTCATTGCAATGACTCACAAACTGTCGTCACTTTTCTTCCAATGGAGGGTCTATATTTGTGACATGTGACATTCACATGCACGTGGGTCATGAGAACAAGACGTCAGCTTATATTTGACTAAAGCTTCAGATAAGGTGGGATGCTCTATATTATTAGTAGGAAGAGAAACATGTGAGTTTCTTTAATTATATAATAGGCGTATTTACACATGTGCATGTGCATTAATCTACTAAGGTGTTGCATATCAGGAATCTTGATACTGTTATCATTATGAATAACCAGAAAATCTGAATAACCAGGTTTATTTAGTTACGTAGACTGAAGGTTTCCTGAGTTTTGGCACAAAGTGAGAAATCTTGCATGACAGAAAAAGGAATTGGTATCAAATCAGAAGTTAAAACCAGAAGAAGTTGTGACTTAGAAAAAATGAGGTTGTATTTTGACAAAGATTTCAAATTATGACTCCAATGATACTTTCAATCTTTTAAAGCATGAAAATAATCAAATGCTGACAATTACTTCCCACTGACTCAATCTCTATCTCATTATAACATCATATGAAAGTGTTACTGTCTGAAATGAAAAGTTTATTGTCCCAGTGAGACAAAATAGTATTAGTGTCACAGGAAAAAATATATAGGGAAAAATTATCTTCAAAACTGAAATTTTAAAAAAATCATTTAAATGTAATTATTATCACTCTCCAGCAACAAAAACTTCCAGTTAGACGTTGTCAGTTTTTGTAGTTGATGTGAATGTTGGATAAAATGTCATCTCTTCAGGCAGTGACTGTCCTACTTCTGACAAGGCACCGAGGTTCCTTGCTTCAACATATCAGCTCATCTTTTTATTGCAAGTTAAGTTTCTTTTTTAATGTTCTGATGGCAAGAACAGTTTCTTAATAATATAGAAAGAAAATGGTATTTAGTAATAACAAGAAAAACATGTCAGTATAACAAAGTATAACAAAGTTATAACATAAGAAACACTCTCAAAATATGTCCTGATGTGGCAATGTATGATGGAGGTGAAAGGAATTTTAATTAAAAAGCTGACATCTTTAAAGGAAATTGTAACTATTTGTAACTTTTGTCCTTAGTTCCTGATACTTCCTCTGCACTACATAGCCTAAATGTTACTAATTCATTCCTGAACAGTCAAGTTCATTGCCGGTCAAAGTACCTGCTGCCACTTTATGAAACAAAAAAAATCTGTTGGAGCAGCGAAGTAATTTGCTTTTTTTTAATGTAAGTGCTTTCACTTATTTTGTGAAAACAGCTGCCAACAACTTCAAACAGAACAGACTAACCTTAACAAGACACTCGATTACAGAAAATTACTAAAGTTAATTTAAACAGAAAAACTGTAAAACTCAAAGTCTTGACATTTTAACCCTATAAATCTCTAAGGTTACAAATTGTATTCAAAATTGTTGGCAGCGTTTTGGGTGACAAAGACTATAATATTAAAGCTGAGATTCATCATAGGGAAACCTCCCTCCCTCTGTGTCACCCACACACATTACACACACATCTGCTTCTTTTTAGGAACTCTTTCAGATGAAGGTGGAGCCGAAAACACACACAGGCATATACAGTAATATACGTAATGTTGATACACGTTTGTCCGGTCCATTTCACTCTTGCAAAAACATGACTCTCACTATCGGAGGATCAGGTTTTCATTGGTTAATAAGATGAAGATTTAGACAAATAAAGTTGGGAGCAGCTGGAAGGAGTCCAATGTCAGTGGATCAATTTTAAGAGGTGATGAAATTTAATCTGCAGCTACAAATAAGGGGGGGGAAAGGGTCTTGGGTCAACTCAACTATTCAATTTGTTTTTATGGTATTGATTAAATTTCTGTGCAGGTTATAGTGAAGATTCTTTGCATTTCGTTCAGCATTTCATAAACATTGTTTGTAACAAGCCAAGATTGCAATGCACTTGCAAGGAATATCATCATGAGCAATTATGGTTTAGTGTCTTGCTCAAGGAAATGTTGTTTTTATCTTAAAAGCATAATATGTAAACATTTCTATTTACTTCTTTTTTCTCATTTTGTTGTATGCAGGACATCTCTGGGCAGCAGCCTTTAGGCAGTGTTGTGTAACCTCCAGCTAATTACAGCGCAAAGTTGGGACTCAATGAAAACATACTCGGTTACATCACTGTTTCGTCTTTCTGTCATGAAGCTGCACGTCTGTGTGTCTGTGTTTGACCGAGGGCACACACACACACTCACACACACACAGGAGAAAGAAACAGTGCAGATGAAAAAGCGTGCACTTAAGCTGGATTCACACAAAGTACCACAATATTGCCACTTCCTGCAGGGTTATGCGGAGGTGCGACTATGTTTAACTGAAAATATTTTTTTTATTCTCTGATTCTGTGTTTTGTGCTCAGTAACACTGCACCCTCTCCTCCTCACTCAAACCACTACTCTTTCAGTCGAGTTGAGCCAGGGAGGAGGGAACAAGTTTATTTTTTTTGTCTGCAAACATATAATTGTAAAACCTAAACAACCTGCTGAATAAAGCATATCTTTGGTGCCAGATTTCGAAATCAGGTTGGTTTGATCATTGATTGAAGGGAAATTGTACTGAAACCTGATCACTCAGAAGGTCAGAACACTGAAACCGTCAGAGGGTCAAATGTCACCAGACACTCTGCAGCTACTAAGTGAAAGAGAAGAAGAACATGTGTTCCTGTACTTGCTACAATTTGCTACAAATAAGTTCTGAACGGAGAGTGAAGACATTTTTGGAAATATTTTCAAAGGGCCTCAAGTTCAATGGGCACAGCTGATGCAATCAGGGGCAAAAGACATGTTTCAATTGGAAAACAGCTCATTTTTGGGTCAGAGCTTAACGTTAGGATGGATGTCATAGCAACAAAAGATGAGAGTTGTAGGAGCAATTAGAGCGATAAGGGTAGTGGCTCTGGTTCTGGTTCAGGTAAGTCTGCAGAAAAATGTCCCCAAAAGTAACCAGGGTATGTTTGTGCAAGTGTGTTGTGTGCATATGTCTGTGTGTGTGTGTGTGTGTTCGTGAGAGAGTGAAGTAAAGATGAACACTCCAGAGAAGCACTTTGACCTACTTGCCCTTGTTTGATCTCCTTCCTGCCTGCTCATGTCTGTGCTCTGTCAGCAAGAGCCTTCAAATGTACCCAAAGCAAACACAGGCCTTCAGCACACACACACACACACACATAAAGTGCAGTCAGCAAACCCGCTCCTCACAGGTTTCACCATCACCCTCAATGACCCCTAACTTGTTAAAAAAAAAAGAGAAGAGACAGATCCGTGGCAATCCTCACCTCGTAAGCATTTTTAATATTCAGCGGCTGACCCGTGGCAGCCACATGTCCCACAATGCCCTTGTTCCACTCCAGTCGGATGCAGCTGCTGGAGGACTCCTCCAGGGTGGTTCCCTCAGCTACGTCAAACAGGCGGCTGACCAAGAACTTCCTGTTGGAGCTGTCCTCGCCCACCTGGAACCAGACACACAATCGCATACACATAGCAGGACGTGGTCACATGACTGATTAAGAATGACAAAAGTATGGCAGAGAAGAAAAAGCATATGTAGCAGATTACATGGCTGTGCCCCTTAGACATCCACAGGACAGTCATCACCAACTCTAAAACTGGCTTTTTAGGAATGTCACCCACTACATTTTTGGCGGCAGAGCAGGGCTGGGTTCTTACATGATATTGTGATACGAAAGCTACGGTTTATGTCAAGTCTTTTTTTTTAAGTTTAATTAAAACACCAGTTTTTTCAATTTTACATTGCACTAACTAGAGTCAGGCATGCATTAATATACACCTGCAAACCATGACATTATTCCCTTTTGATCTCTAAAGTCAGAAATATAGAGCTTCTATTTTGAAAGAATGTTACTTTTCCAAACTAAAAAATTAAAATAATTAAATTTGTTACTACAATTTTGTTACTTTAAGTGGTTTCTTAACTGAGTTTACCAAACAACCATTGTATAATGGTACTGCTAACTTGATATAAATTTACTCTACACGTACCATAATAGATGTCTTTGGCCATATTGCCCACCATGAAAACATACTGCATGTTTTCAGATAATAAACTTTAAATCTGTAATGGTAAAAGTGTCACATTTAATGATGAATTTACAGAGAACTGCAGGTCCCATTTGTAAGATTTAGTGCGCTCCCTTCAATGAAGTGTCAGATTGAAAGCAGCTGAATATGGCTCATTATTCACACTCTCCCCTTCCAAACATGCAAAAGAACCTACAGCGACCACAAAATGATTCTCCAGAGTCAGTGTTGGGTTTGTCCATTCTGGGCTACCATAGAAACACGGCATAGAAACAGATCTGCTTCCTCTGTAGATAAAAAAGCTTATTCCAGAGTAGCAAAACTAATAAATGTTATTGTCAGCTGCTTGTACACTAAAGAAAACACAACTATGAATATTATGTGCCATCCATGCAAATAGATCCTCCTACATCCTTCTCACTGGACCTTCAGTACCAAACGGTGCAGCTCTCCTCAGCTTCACAGAGCTTTTTAGCCTTTAGCTAAATTTTTTGTTATACAACCGTGTTTCCAGGTATTAGCAGGCTCAGTGAGGAGCTATGTGGTGAAGTCTCAAGAGTTTGTGCAGTGACTATGAGCCGTTATAATGTTAGCCATTATTACATGTCACAGTAGGAAAAGCATAGAAGAAAGTAATACAATTAAATGGCTGAATTCAATTGAGCATCTGCAGTTTCAGTTTTCTGGTACTGTGCATGCTGACTCACTGTCTCTCTTGGCTTCCTGGGACACTTGCATAGAACTGAGCCATCATTAATGTTAATTAGTGACACCCTTGCTTTTCAAGCAACAAGTCAAAATGTCTGTAATGATAAAAACCTACTGAAAAAACATTCAACAAATGAGAGGGAATAGTGCTAAATTAAAGCTATTTTTTTTCCTTAATGGATGTGTAATCAGCTGTTTGCTAACCTGTTAGCAAAGTGACTTTATGAGATCATGGTTGTGTCATGAGCTCATTCTGCTTTCTTGCAGAGGCCAAAAATTAATTATTTTAAAGAAAAAAGGGATCAAGGAAAAAATAAAATATTCTACTGCATGGTTTATTTGTTCTCATTTATTACGAGTTAAGTGTAGAAATTATTTTACAGGGTTAATTATTTAATTGGACACAAGTAATCTAACACTAACCCCCCTTCCTTGGTAATTTGACTCACTGTTCCACATTTGAACCATTTTAGCAGATTTATTTAATAGTTTATGAGTACTTCTATTCTGCATTAATTACTGGTAGTTAAATTATTTACACAGACATGTTCAAATGTCTCTTTTTTGAATGCCTCGGTTCTTCTCGAATAAGAATAAACTGGAGTCTGCAAAGTCACAGTGTTGACTGTTGTCACTGCCGGGCAGAAACCTTTTGTCTCCATATTCCATCTTTTTATCAATGAAATGCTTTCGGTCACCTTTTTTTTGCAAGTCTTTCAGTTTTTGTCACATAAGTATCAGACCATAAATAAAGACAATATTAACTATGACAACACAGAATTCAGTTATCTAAAACCAAAGGGTTTTTTTCATTTTCTGAAAAGTAATAGTGTATCATGTGCAAAGTTTCTGCATATGTATATTAGTAACTCACAACTTTCTAACTATACAGACAACAACCCAGACCAGACTAGCACTGAAATAACAAACAAACAATTTCATTTTCTGAAAAACTGTTTAGTATTTATTTTAAACACTTCGAGTAACTGGAGCTTTTTGGAGAGCTGAGATATGAGCGTGTTAGTGATTGTAAGAAATTTTAAAAAGGTGTCACCAGTATGCAGATATAAGGAAACATCCTATGTCTCGGTTCCTTTTGGCCCCCTCTGGCTGATCACAGTGTTCCAGCTAGACCAGCTAAAATTTTGAGGTTTCATCGACAGCTTTTTTCATCCTTACCAGGAACAGTGAGTAGCGGTCTGCAGCGATCAGCTCGTTGATGTGGAGAAAGATCCTGTGGCAGAGTGCTGTCACATCCAGGTGACTCGACACGTCCTTCACCAGCTCCAGCAGCCTCGCACATCGGTCACCCTCGCCACTACCTGACCCGCTGCATCCACCTCCATTACCTCCCCCACCAACACCACCCTCACCCATCACTGACCCTCGCAGAGGGACAGTCTCGCGGTCAGTGTCACTCACAAATGTCAGAGAACCTTCAGAGTCTTTAACCACGATGGGTCTGAGCGGGCGGTCAAACTCTGACGCTGAGATTTTGCGAGTCGGGGTACCAGGGGCCGGGCTGGGGACCGTGGCTGGGGAGGGGCAGCGGCTGTCGAGGAGGCTGAGGGTGGGTGGGAGGATGGTAGAAGCAGAGGAGGGAGTTGG
The DNA here is from genome assembly GCA_029814665.1 of Acanthurus lineatus. Lineage (NCBI taxonomy): Eukaryota > Metazoa > Chordata > Actinopteri > Acanthuriformes > Acanthuridae > Acanthurus > Acanthurus lineatus. Next base: position 2,028,606 of record JAPZDV010000016.1, read on the forward strand.
GTCTATGGAGGACTGGTGGGCCCGCTGCTGTGGAGGATTTTCCTTGGAGGCAGATGGCTGGATGGAGTGGACGCGCTCAGCAAACCAGGCATTCACCATCTCCCTGTGGACACAGAGAGGATTCTGTTTCAGACGCTTTGCCATATTTTAACAGAGAATACTGTGGGATTGGGAAGCTGTAGGTTTTTGAGTGTAAGTGTGTAGAATCATAATATCATCTAAAACATAGATTACATGTAGCCCATGACCAACAAACCTTTCTATTGACTAGACATTCCTCACATACTCTTCTGTTAACAATACTTTGAGTTGTGTCAGTAATAAAATACAAAATTTCATGTTGATTGTACTTTCACTTCGTTCCCATAGCAAACTATAACGCTTCCTATATTATCTCTTTCTCAGTCACTCTGCACCCTGATCACCAGTCACTACACTAAAGTAACTTGGGTGAGCAACAGAATCACAGGGTGTAATTCCTTACCATTTCTTCTCACACACAAACAATTATCACTGATTTTTGGTGAGATGAGATCATGTTTTATGGAGAAAATGCTTTCTGGTTTGCCTCTGATGTTTTCCTGCGGCTCTGCCTAAACTCTTCGTGACTGAGTTTACTGAAGTAATCTGTTACCACTCTAAATTTATGGGCTGGTTAGCAGTGCTGGCCACAGCTGCGGGCTCGCTAATTGCTCGTGGAAACAAGGGAATATTTGGGTTTACACCACTATCATAGAGGCTATGGACCACCATGAGGGGAAGAGGACTAAATAGACACACAAACTGGATACAAGCAAGTTTACAGTGCAAATGGGCTCAGCGGCATCTGTTGTCATCATAGCAGAGACAAAGAGTGAGAGGTATGTAGTCAGAGGAAGCTAAGAAAAAAAAGAGAGTGACAGAGCAAGACGCCATCACAGGGGTCAATTCAGACTGGCTTTCAGTTGCTGAGGTGGACACAGAGGTGATTTTTTTTTTTTCCTGCTGGACTAATTATTCATGTTAACTGGTTTGCCCAGTTTATGTGTCTCATGTTGTTACACTTGCTTGTTAAGCTTATTAGTACAGTTGTTTTCTTACAAGCTATGAGTCGTCCAGTAATAAGATTTATGATGCTGACAGGTTCTGAATGTGTTTCAATACTGTAACCTGCCAAAACTGCAACTTCTGCCTACAACAGTAATGCTACATTCAGAAAATGTGGAGGGCATCAAATTGCACAAAATTCCAAATTTTATAAAATTTGGCAGCAACAGAATTCATTTTTCAATATTTTCTTCATTAAGTTTTTTTTAAGGCTAAATGTTTTAATATTAACATTGAATTAAGACCAAGTGCAATGCAAAAAGATTGACTTATAGTGTCAACCCCACAAAACCCCCCCAAAAAGCACAGAATCATCACCAAACTTTGCAAAAGTTCACTTCATCTCTAAGGATTGATTGTTTTGGTTTTCAGCCCACACTTTTTCCTTCAGTCTCACAGCTCTCGTCAGGCCTGCATCTGTCAGGAACAGTTAGCAAAACTTTCTTGTTACTGTTGCAGTTAAAATAGTTGCTAAAAAAGAGAAGTTCACAAGTTAAAAGCTTGTCATAAATTGAAAAATGAGCCTGGTTGCTGGAGATTAGATTAAATATTTTAGCTTATTTATCAACCCCTTGCTACCAACCAGTCCTTTGCTGTCTGAAAAACAGATTTCTTCTTTGCCTCATTTTTCTACACACTATTTCATTAAAAAACATTTTCAAGTTACAAGAGAGCAGCCTGCTGTAAGCTAAATGAAAAAACTCTCTGGTTGTGAGATTTGAAAGCAAATAAAAACATCTCTCAGCAGTGAAACAGCGAATTTGGACACATTAATAACACAAATAACAATTTCAATACTAGAAATTCCTTGAAAAACATAAAAATTGTAATATTTTTTGTGTATTAAATCAATGATCAAAGGATATAGAAGTGAACGCAGGCAAAGTGGATATTTTGGGATATTTTTTTTTAAACAGTGTGTGTGTTGAAGGCCTGTTATGTGAGCATGTATGTCAATGTCAGACACTGTGTAGGTTTGTGTGTGAACAATAAATTGGTGAGGCTCTCCAATCAGTCAACTCATTGTCTAATCAACTCCTACTGCATGAGCACACACACACACATACACACACACACACACATTTTCAAGAATGCTCCTCTGTGCTTCGGCTCTAGTTTTCAAGCACGCTGAAAATCACGTGACACGTTCTGGTGTTTTCACGCCAGTAAAAGGCTCTGTTCACCTGAGTGGAGGGCCAAAACCTAGGGAGGGCGGCAACAGCGCTAGCCGTGAAATTAACCATGGTATCTTGGGCTCGGAGCCAGGCAAATAAAACTTAGAGAGGCACAGAGAATGGGCTGTTGTCTGACTGCAGCGTGTCAGAGCCAGCCAGGTCGAGTTCTTCTTACTCCATCTCCCATTGAGCTGCCTGCCTCCCCACAGAGCTGACCCTAATGTATCCAGTGGAGGCGTGGCTGAATCAATACCTCTAAGAAATGCCTCTCAACCAGAACTGCAGAATGGCTGATGTGTGCAAACCTCTTGCGCCAAGCCAATCAACTTATTTGCTTTCATAACGCAGTCCAAAACAGCTGTAAAAGGAAAAAAAAAAGTGTGTCTTCTGACAATACTTTTTATGGAAAATATTTGGAGATGGGAATGAGAGTGAGATTGTGTGTGTTGTAGTTACTGGATGAAAAGAAAACTTAGTGAAGTTGCCATGGTATTTTAAGTGGATAAATGGATCTGAAGGGGTTTGTCACTAAAACAAACACAGACCTGGAGTGTCCTGGTGAAGTGCTGCCAGGCGGATGAAATACACAGATATGCCTACTAAAAAAAAGGGCCTTATATAGCTACTTATGCTCTGAGACAGAGACAGATCTGGGATGTGTTTGAGTTCAAATTAAATAGCTGATCCGCTCCTTGCCATGCTCTCTGAGGTCTTTAACCAGAGGACTAAGAAAAAAGTAATTTAACTTATGGCACAGGCACCTATGTGGAAGGCTTGTAGTGTTATCACCATGGACCCATTCAACAGTAAGAGCTGAGAATTAAACAGAATCATTAGCAGCAGTAAAAGTTAATGATTAAAATAAAGGCCCTGTGCAAATCTCTGAGATGACACTGACTGTGAAGCGGGTAAAGAGTTGAACTATAAGCAGAACTGTCTGCGAAACACAAAAACAGCCTGAAGGAGGGAATCAGTCAGCACAGCAGTCGTGCAGGTACACAACCTGAGCAGCACCATAAGGTGTCCAGGTCAGGAAGGACCTGATACACCCACAGTCACGTTTATTGGAGAGGATTGTTTACTTTCAGGTACGATTTGAGCAGGGTTATGTAGCCAGAGAGGTCGAGTGACACCTACAATAAAAAACATATTAAACTAACAATGGGAGATAATTCAACTGCTCATGACTGCCACACAAAAGCAAACAGAGGTTGTTTTTTTCTTTAAAGCAGAGATTCCCTCTGGAAGTTCACTCACACACTCACCAGGCTGCTGCACATAAACAAAGTAAATCTCATTTATTGTCCACTCAGAGTGACAGCCTCCCTCTTCTCTCTCTCTGCACTCCGTCCTCTTTTACCTTGACGCCTTCCTGATAAAGTAGGAGTGGGTGAACTCCAAGTGGTCGTCCAGCCACGCTTCCATCCTCTCGCTTTCCGGGGAACAGCAGTCCTCCATGGCGACAATAGTCTCCCACTGAGAGCTCCGGTTGGCGTCTACATTTAGACGCGGAAGACGTGATACTGAACGCACAGAGAGTCAGAAAGAGAGAAAGAGAGAGAAAGAAAGAGAAAGAGAGAGAGAGAGAGAGCGGCTCAAAGGGAGAGCTGCCCGGGGCCGGTCGGTCGGACGGACGGTCGGTGCGCGCGGATCACAGAGCGGTGACTGTGCGCTTCCTAGATAGTGAGGCGGCTATTGGTATTGGAGGATTGAAGGGAGAGAGAGAGAGAGAGAGAGAGAGAGAGAGAGAGAGAGAGAGAGAGAGAGAGAGAGAGAGAGAGAGAGAGAGA
>JAPZDV010000016.1:2039340-2076449 GCA_029814665.1 Acanthurus lineatus
GATCTGGCCTGAAACACACACATAAAGCAAAGTCCCTCAGGCTCTTTGACTCCTGAAGTTTCTTTTAATGTGTTTTTGAGCCGAGCTGGTCACAACTTGTCTACAGCATGTAGCTTTTCCCTCTGTAACTGTGCACCACCTCTTCTGTCCAAGCAGTGACCACAGTGGATAAAAGCACCTACAATACAACAATACTGCTATTGTGGACCTGTAAAAGCAGTGAACATACAGAACTGGAACTGCACCAAATTTGTGCTTACAGGCGCTGCACAAAAGAAGAGTGCAGCATCTAAAAGGAAACTCCTGTAAAATGTCTCGCTGCCGTATCCCACAGTCCCCTCTGCTTCTCTTTGTCCATCCCCTGTGGTCAGATCAGAGCTGACATAATTGAAAGGCTTTTTCCAACAGACTGGTCAGACTGACTGCTCAGGGAGCATGTGCATCGTGTGTGAGTGTGTGTGTGAGTGTGAGAGAGTGAGTCCTTTGAGAGAAGTGTTGTCCAGATTCATATTCACGTGTTGGTGTGAAAGTGCAGTAGAGTTTGGGCGTTTCTCAAAGGCGACAATAATATCTCTGGAATTAAAAGTGCCTTTTAAAGAGCTTTTTTGTGCCAATGTTGTAACACAATTTTCATTCCATTTTGCCAACATTTACCTCACAATGTTTGGCCTTTTATGGTGAAAAAGCCTCTGCGGAGGATACAAACATTAGTCCTACAAATTAATGAAAAAAAAATCAGCATTTGTAACTGCCTTCAAGATTTACTTTAATATAGTGAGCATTTTTCTGACCTGATGCCCCAAACAGCAGGATGATATAATTTCTTTTAGCATGCCAAAAATCATTTACAGGACTATTGCTAAGGGTTTGGCTAGGCACAAAAATGACTTGATGAGGAGGGTGAAAAGATTTTTGGTTTAGGTTCAAAGAAATGCTTGGGTGATTGCGGTCACAGTTTAAACACACTAACATTGATTATAGATAGGAAACAGGGAGGAAACAGTCATCTTACAGTATGATTGTTTCCCATCTGATAAATAAAGTCATACTTTCAAAGGCCGCTTGAGGTCTTTGTCATTTAAAATATTAACATGTGTGTTTTTTAGGGCTATTGCTGCATGAATTGATGCATTTATTTTTCTTGGAAGGACAGTCTCACTGTTCAGCTTTGACACAAGAATTCCTGCCAGTAACCAAATTGAAAAGGCCTTGGCAGTGCTGACCTTACTGGGGACAGACAGAACTAGAAAGTCTAAAATTGAGTTTCTCCCATGTAATTTTATATAATTCTGCCCTGACAAATAGGAAGCAACATAATCAACAGTAGAGCAGCAGCAGCAGCAGCAGCACCTGCACACACACACATACATATACCTGCAAAATGCTCTACAAAGTGTACACACAAATACACACAATAAAAACATGAATCGGGAATTTCATACATGCACATCTGCTTTATCTAAATCATAAAATACTGTATAAAATGCACATGCACATGTATTACATACATTCATGCATAATGCAACATAAAGATGTACCTAGATGAGAGATCAAATGCAAACAGGCATGCACACACATATGAATCAGCCATATTCACAAGCACACACACACACAGAAAGAGTGAGCAGTAATAAAGGGTGAGCATATTTCTGCTCATTCTTCGCTTCTTGTCAGTACACTTTTGCCCTCCAGCTTTTCTGTCTGGAAGCGCTCAGTAAACAAGTCCGAAACACTAAGGAAGGAACTAAAAGCTGAGCGGATCATCAGTCATACCTGAAGAAGACTTTCACATCAGCTCACTGGGCTTTAATATGAATGTTGTTGTAAAACCAGAATGTTTTAACTTATAGCTGAAGGATTAGATGCTCTTTTGTGGGCTAAAACATCTGCCAAAGTTGCTGGGGAAACCCTTACAAAACCAACCTGCACACACAATTCTAGCACCTCTTACATTCAAGCTGCAGCCAATAAGCTAATAGCATAACTATTCTGCAGTACAATGCAGCACAGCTCAGCCCTGCATCATTCCTCAAAAATCTTTAGTTAAGAAGATAAAAGCCTTCTTTTCTGCATCACCTCAGATCCTGAAAACAAGGCTGTTTGCGAGCAGAGATATGTTTAATAGCTTCGCTCCGTCCAGCAAATGTTTGAGAAAACACAGACGCGTGTCTGCACATCGTCAGCACAGAGCGAGGACAACGGGAATACATTTCACAAGAGGAGAGGGAGGCTGACACGGTGTCATTCTCTTCCAGCTCAAATAGAGGAATGCACTGTGAGAAACCACTGAAATGCCTTTAATAGCATATTAGCAAAGAGATAATGGTTGATAAAACTAACTTGATTTGCACTCAAGCCTTTGTTCTGTGGTGGATGTGTAATTTGGACCAACCTACTGACTTAAGCTACAGGGCTAGTATCCCCTGAAACAACACAGCTTTGATTTCTTTTCTCTTCCTCTCCCTCTCTCTCTCTCACACACACACATACACACACACACAGAGCACCCATGAGAGTTTCAATATAGAAGATGAAAGAAGGGGTCAACATCGATGCTCCCAATCCTCAACAAAAATGCAATTTCCTTGAGAGGCTGAAAGAAGACCGAAAAAAATCTATTTATACAGAAATATAAATCATTCTTTTCGCTGTGGCAACTGAGGGTTTGATAGTGCAGAAGGAAAATAAATAGAAAATCACAATGACCAAGAAAGAGGGTGGCCCTCATTTCTAGAGTACTTTCATTTTAGAAAATTGTCCTTACAGTTCCTGTCAGGCTTTTTGTGTGCAAATACATTTAGAGATGACTCAGTGGAGGTGTGCTGGTTCATCTGTGTTTTTTTATTACAATTCTAATAATAAAGAGGTAACTCAACATGTTCTTATCCCACCTTGCCAAATATCTTTTTTTGTCCTTTGACGTTTGATCTAGACGCACAAGTCACCTTGTAGTGTGCAGGGGGATCTAAAGAGTATCTCTGTATGAGACCCCAAGGGTTGTGACAAAGTGTCAGTATTGGAAACGCTGCTAATGACACCAGGCAGGCTAGATAACAAAGAATTTTTGCTGACTTCTGCTGACTCAGACGTTTCTCTCTCATGTAATGAACTAATGATGGTGTCCAGTGCAGCTCGAGCAAGTTAATTGATATTAATTGTTCTTAAAACTTGCTGTCTTACTTAGTGTTGTAGGAGAAAGTTAACACTGTTTTGTCTCTGTGCATTAAAAGAAAAGACTCATTAGGCACGTGTACCTTGGTACTTTGGCTTGTTGGGGAAAGCAGCTTTATCTAGCAAAGGGTTCAGTCACTCAATTTTTTTTCCCTACGTATTTCGCCTTTTTACCCCTCAGGCAGTCTGCTGGCAGTCTATGTTATTACCAGTTAAGAAATTATAAAATAAGAGTACCAGTGGATGCCAAAGCCCAGTTACTGCTTGTTTACAAAAACTTTAAATTATTGCTTCCTTTTTGGTTACATATGAATAAAGGTTATTAACAAAAAGTGCAAACCAAGTGTAAGACCTAAAGGTCTCTTCCCCAATGACACTTGCCTCACACACATCATCTGCTATCAAAGCCTCAAACTGGTCAAAATAGATGGTACAGATTAGCTATTATACATGGACTGAATGTGTATCGGCCTTAGCTTAAAACTTTGCATCCTTTTCTCAGTCATCAATGATTTTGAGCGATGCACAATTGATTGCCTCTCCACCCCCACAGAGGGTAAATGGTGCATGATGACAGGAACCCAGCTGAAATATTACCATCCATTTGCATGGCCTCTTAGCTTCTTGATGAGCATTATGCAGATGAGCTCAGAGTTGAAGTTGTCTTGATTTGCCATCTAAGCCACATCGCCCATGTTCATATTGCCTGTCATTTGTCATCAACATGTGTCTAAGCAGTGGGATGCGTTACCAAAAATAAATCTATAGCAGTAGAGATGAAGATGTCAGGAGACAAATGAGGAGTGGGTGGTGATGGTAAGACTCAATTCAAACTTTCAGTGACTAGAGAGAAAAATCAAGGACCATGTGAGCCAGGTTTCAAGCAATTGTTTGAGAAACACATTAGCAATGTCCTCTGTGGAAAATGAGTCCATGAGGCAGCTGGATTTCATCTCTCTGATCAGCATTTATTTATTGTGAATCTTACTCCATTTTATGTTTCTTTAAGAGGAATCTTAGCAAGACCCATTCATTTTTGAGTTGATGGAAGGCACTGTTTGCCAAAAAGCTGATACTTTCCTTCTGGATGCCATGACTTAAAATATTATTATCGGCCTGTACCACAAATGGGACATGTTTGAGTTTTTACCACAAATATGTAGAGCAACGATGCCCATCATCCTACTGTTCTTCCCCCTAAGGACTTTGACCTTTGGATTCAATCATGGGAATGCTTTCAGTTCCCATTAATCTGTCTCACATAAAAGATGCTTTTCCTGAAAAATTACCATCCAGATTTATGATACTTTCCAACGTCATAATAACCCCAATAACTCAGAAAAGAGAGCATTATAGTAGATGTTTCCACTTGGAACACATCTCTTGGCTTGCAAGGAAATCCCTATAGATTCCCCTTGTATTTTACTGCATTGTTTGTCAGTGATTTGATTCAGAGCTTTGTATTTTGTAATTGTCAGGAATAGCTTATATCATAACTCAAATTTGGCTGGGGGATTCTTCTAATTGGTTGTTTTCTGTGGATACTGTAACAAAGCATTGTTGTAACGTTCTTAGATAAAATGAGGAAAGAGACCAAGACAAGTGATTCATCTTGACATCTGTGGTTACTAAAGTGAGGATGTACTGGAGGTGTACGTCAAAGAGGATGAGGTATTCTGTGGCTAGAAATAAAAAAAACACCCACAACAAAGACTTCAACCTAACATTGCTAAAGCGAGATACTCAACTGTAAGAGTAAATTGGCAAAGTGAGAGGGATTATCTTTAAAACAAACTTTTGGAGCAAGTTGCTTTAGCAAAATAACAGGATAAGCTGATAGGTCTGCTGCTAATAAATCTGTTATCCCTTAATCTCTGTTCTCTATAGAAATACCATGTGGAAAATATTATGGTGGTGAAACTCATGCAGGCAGGGAGGAAAGACCCAAACTCCACACAAAGAGACCAACAGGTTCAAAATCATCGAACCCAGAACCTTCTTCCTGTGTGGCAACAGTGCAAAACACCGTACCACCATGCTGTGCCAGATTAAATCTCATGCAGGTAATTAAAACTAATTCCATAACTGCTTAAATGAAACTTGTGTCTGTTTCCTGGCTGATTTGCTGTCTGCAAGCTGGAATTTGAACTCAAAGGTCATTAGTACATAAAAAAACCTAACTTAATGAATAGTGCATCAATATTTAAGATTTAATTTAACTATTATTTACTGTAAAGATGTTTTGTATTCCCTGACTGGATTCAGTGCTTGATTTGATAAAGTGTTGCAGAAACCCAGCCCCTCTTGTAGGCATTGTTGGCTCTGAATATGTGCACACTGCATGCTGCTTCTCTGTTTACCCACATCTGTCTCTAATTTTTGATAATGCTGTTGGATGGCACGGAGTAAGATATTTTCAAATCCTATAAATGCTGTCCAAAAAAAATGTGTGTGTTGTTTTGACAAAATTAAAAAAGACAAGTCTGATACCATGCTAATAGCTATAGAGACTGTGGAGCTAGCCCTGTCGCCAACATAGCTAACTACATGAAAGTCATTGACAAAAAATTTAAAGTCAATGTCCTTTAAGGTTTTAAAACAGCAATTAAAAACTAGAAAAAACATCTGGCTAGGCAATACCATTTAAATATAATCTCCATCTGGACCAACAAGCCTGAAGTCATATCACATGACACTTCACATACACTGGGCTGGCAAAAGCAGGTGTAAACAGGAAGCAGAGAGTCGATCGCTTAGTTGTGGAAAAAATTGTGGATGAACAGCCACAAGGAAAAAAAACAGACTATTAACAAATTGTAATTGTTACAAATAACAAACAATCTGCTTATAACAGCAGGACATGTATATTGGTAAACACATGGGGAAGGACAGATTGTGATAAAAGACCGAATGAGGAAGCAAACATTGTGACTGTATTGTCCCCTAAAGCAGGCAACTTTTTGCCAAGCCAGAGTCAGCTGCTTTTCCAGATGGGTCAAAGGTTTTAAAAGACTGGGGAAGTGTAAGCACCAGCCATATTTTTGCAAAAGTTACTTATTTCTGAAACCAAAAAAAGAGGACGTAATCTTCCTCCTGAGCATTTGACCCTTTCACACGGTCTTTATCAGCATAAGTTGTTTGCTTATTTGTCATGGACCTATTATTTTTAGCACTTATAGGACCTTTCAGCAAATATTGTCTCAAGATTAATAAAAGGCAAAAAAAACAACAATTAGAAGTAGGAACTATTGGGACAAGCAATGGAAAGATTTGTCACAGTAAGCTGATCAAGAAGAAATGCTGATTCAGTCTATTCATAATCACAGCTTGAGACCAAACCTGAGTCTGCAAAATGCCACACTCACGTCGAGTAAAGCTTCTTGGCTCTTAGCTTTTGAGGATAGAAAAGCTTTTACACATCAATTGGAAAAGGCTCTCCAGAAGAAAAAAAAACAAACAAGTGTGTGTATCTTTCTGAAAAATAAATTACTCATGATGATGTTCCATAATTTCAAAACAAAGTGAGTATTAAAACAGATGTGAATATTTCAAAAGTTCCAAATAATTAGCAGAATTTGTACTTTTTCTTTTGCTTCAACCTCTGTATTTAAGGTGTATTTGTTTGTCTATGTCCATGTGTGTGTTTGTGTATGTATGTGTGTGGGTGTGTGCATATAGGCCACATGGAAAAATCACCCTGTGGAAACACCGAGCAATGGTTGAGTGGAAACACACTCATTAAAAGCTCTGTGTGTGAGTGTGTGATGCCCCAGGGTTGTGCTCAGATGGTGTTTGGTTACCAACCTTCGCACATAAATGTCTTTGTCTGTCCCATGATGCACTTGTGTCCACACAGGGCAGATCAGTGCCAAGTACTTATCCACACGCTCCCAGGTCAATTATTTCAATAGTTAGTTAGTTAGTGTTTAGTTGGTTAGTTAGTTACCCTGGTTTATGTCACTATAGAAACACTGTAATCTGAGAATTGTGGTTTAGATGTATGACCTCCTGGAAAAGTAATTAATGAGTAAGAGATACATGGCTATTCAGATACAAACAACTGTGTAGCTTTTAAAAATTACTAACTTTGACACCCCCTAGTGGCAGTATCAAAGAGATTATCAGTATTGTCAGTTTTTTTTAACAATCCAAAATCATCGGGATAATCTAAAACATACTATTATTATATAAAGATTCTGCACATGATTGCTTTACGGTGTTCAGTGTAACATTCACATAACCTGCAAAAAACAAATATCTGTATGTGATGTGACATTGAGCCACCATCCCTTCACTAAAAAACAAGCTGCAAAATTAAATCGCTTATTATTTAAATCTGCACTGATTATAATGTACATATAAACACTGAATAATATGAATTTATGTAAAGAGAAAAGTGTTACTCAGTGATTAAGAATTATCAACAGCTCTGTAGTTTGTTTGGTTTCACAAAACGTTATATTTCTGTTCTACTTGTTCATTTTTGTTCTTTCTCACTGTTTATATCATATCAACCTCATTTAAAGCAGTAGCTACACTGTTATGATAAACTTTTAGCAGTTTATTTTGAGGAAATGTATTGAAGAAGCAGATGTGTTGGCAGGCTGAAGGGAGTGGATTCAGGACTGATGCTACACTTGGTGGGTAGTGGCTCTAACTGCACTAAGTACCAGTTTCACCTTGTTTTACCTTTTTGGTGGAAGAAACAAGTAAGACAGCTGACGAACGTAGTAGATGTAAATATAAATCAAAGTTGCGTTTACAGCCTGCTGCCCCCAAGTGGCCAAAAAAAACTTGTAGCTTTAATGTTTGTCTGTGTATCTTTTGCTTGATTGGCCTCTGTAGCTGCAAGTGCCTATTTTAGGATGGTGTTAAAGCTAAAATGTGATGTGATCATAAAACAACCAACTGATGGAAATTTTACCAAAATTCCCCCTCTAAAGTTTGCAAATGTTTGCAACCATATCCTACTGGTCACTACTGGAACAAGTAAGGCTATGAGCAAAAGTAAGCACAAGGTTGTATTGGTAATGAATAAAATAAGTAGGAAATTGAAGAGTCATAAGGTTAAGGGCCATATAGACAACTATTTGGGTAATTTCCATTTTAAGGATTTAACCGATGCCTGAGAGTAATACATGTAAGTGATGAGCAATAAACTTTGGATGTTTAAACAATAAAGCATCTTGTCATTTAGAAAAATGACTCTCTAATCACTGGTATGGCTGCTTAACACAAGGATAGGCATTAAGCTACAACAGGTTCAGCAGCTTTAGTGCTGGATGGTTAATTAGTGGTAGTGTAGTGGCCTCTTGTTAAACTTTTCAGGTTTCTAAAAACCATTTCTGTGAAAGAGTTGCTATGCAGATTTAAGGATGCTGATGTCAGTGATAACACAGTTTGACGACCCATCTGCTCAGGCCCTGTCCAACCTGCAGAGTCTGGGTTATATATATAGGGTTATAATATAACTTAGGGGCTCTATCAAGGCGTTGTCTACCATTTGATGGGGAAGTTATTTACTTGTGAAGCACCCTCTGGGGTGTCATCCTGACTTGCAATTAAACCTGTCTTGTCCTGCCTTAACAAGCTATTGACCTTCCTTGAAGATTAAAAAAAATCTATTTCAACACTTGCAGCAATACAGACATGGTCTTTGAGGGATAAATGTCACTGTGCACAGTGTCAGATTTTGAGATCTCCATGGTAAATTGTGTTTGTCAAAGACAGAGCAAACACTCATTTGCACGAACACAAATGTGGAACTGAGTCCAGTTCCAGTTTTACTTTTGCTCACTACAGATGATTAAGAGCTATATGTTTGTTGTTCCACTGTGCAATCTTAGGTCAGCCTCCTTGAATAGCTAAGCAAGGTAATAGCATCCAAAACATTTCTAGTTAAATAAAAAGTTGGAAAAGAGTTATTAAAATAATAAAAGTACTGAAAGTTGCAAATTAAAATCACAATTTCACATCAAAAATACCCAAGAACCTATTTATAAAGCATCAATTAGATAACTTTGAGCTCTAATTTTTATAATCTACCAATAAAATTTGGAATAAATCTAAAATTACTCTAAGCCAAAGTTTCAGTACAGTACCACAGATTACATATATATGCATACACATGGAATGACTCCACATCAGAGAACATTAAATATTAACTCCTTCTGATTACTTGCAGTGTGTTAATTGTGAGTGAATGTATGTCAAGGAAAAATCTTAAGTAATCTGTTATTTACATAAGAGTTATCTACTAATAGTGCGGAAACAAACAGATAATAGATCAATGAATTGCAAGAGGACTTGAACTACAGACTGTAGAGCAGCCAACGAGAGGAGACCTTTGACAGGGTGACTGATTACTCATCCGGACAGGTGTTAAGACCAATATTTTGCATCAGCCTGCAGATTATGTACCTTTTTAACTTTGAATTACAGATTAAAACTGTTCAAGTAAAGTCCTTACATGTGTAAACAACAACAGGTTCAACAGGTTAAACTATGAATTTCAGTCATCATCACCTAGGTATCATCCTTGCATATGAAAATATTAGACACAAAGTCTTCACATTAATCTGTCTTATGCAGCTAAAAGCTCAAGGAAGAGCATTAAAGGTCCCTGATTATTCAAAACAGCCCTAATGACACACCAAACCAACAACAGAAGCTGAGTCCTGCATCCCATCACATAGTCTGTGTTTTGGCCAAAAAGTTGGGATTGAGAGCACCACAAAGGTTACATCCAATGGTTGGCCAACAGATATGTGCTACGACTCTCAAGAACAGCAGGTGGAGGTAGTCTGCATTTGCCACTGAAAAAAGGAAACTAAGGGAACTTGCAAATCGCAGTATTTTGGTTTTGAAAGACGCAAAGGGAGAGGTGGGGGAAAAAAAGACTTGAACTTTGGTGAAATTATGGATACTATCACAAAAAGCCAAAGGGGCTTTAGCAAATGTGTCAAGAGCAGGAGTTCAATATAAAAAAACTTTAATGACTCCTTCCTGTTCAGTTCTACACGCTGAGGGAACTTATCAGTCCAAGTTATCTAGAAGCAAACACTAACAACCAGGGATGTATTTCTGTAGGGAAACAGCCAATAAGAGTGTTTTCTTTCACGGCTGGGCTCAACCCATTATTCAAAGTGCTGAAACAGACAAAAATTAAGGCTTTACTGTCTGTCTATGTATTAACTACTTATCAGTGTTGGTCTAGCCGCTGATTTTAGAGAAAAACTCAAACCAACTGTACTGCTTGCATAGCATCATACAACTAAGCTGGCAAATAGCTCATGCACATAATCAAGAAATTAAGTGCCCGGAAAGAGTCGGATACTCTTCTCAGAGTTGGTGAAGACTAAACTGGACTCAAAGGGCAAGTAACATCTTTAAATAGAGCAATAAGCAACAATTGCTAACAAGCTAGCCAGAGTAAAAGGCCTTAAATTAAAGTCATGACACTGTGGTTATAGCTTATTCTGCAGTTAATAAATTATTAATTGATAGCCTCATAAGTTCATTAATTTACTGACTGCTTATAACTACAGATAATAAAAGTCTTCAAGTATTTCAGTGCCACACCCCAGGCTCTGGAAAAAAATGACAGTGGTCACAAAGAGAATCAATTGCAGCCGCCTCGTTTCTGTGGCATTTTATTAGCTGTAAATATACACCTATGCACTCTATTCCCTTAGTGAGCTCCCGTGCTCCATGTCTGCTGTGCTAACTGGATTAGCCTCAGTGCAGCAGCCTGTTGATGAAAAGCAGCAGTAGGTGTTAGGTAACGTGATGGGGGAGAGTGAGTCCTGGGCATCCATCATAATCATCACCGCACGTGGAGGTCTGCTCTGGATGCTGATGCTGAGCCAGGTGGCAGTCAGCTGTGGAGGGGTAGGCTGAAAGACATTAGCTGGAACAGGACCAATGTTCTTTTCATGGATGCACGACAAGGATTTTTTTCCAGCCGTTTCCAACAATTACCCACTTCTCACAGCTGATATCTAGCCAATAAATTCAGCAGCAGAGGGTGAAGTACTGAAAATCTGTACTCAAGTAAGGTACAATTACTCCCATAAATTATGCCTCCAGTAAATGTAAAATTTGCCATTTTTGAAACCAACTCAAGTATATTTTTTTATCCATGTGCTTTACTTGCAATGAGTTTTTATCCATCCATGAATTTTACATTTTCCCATTTTTCACAAAAATCTAAAAATCTGTTGATAAACTTGTATATGCACACCTGCAGGATAAAAATCAAGATGTGGAGAGCGCAGATGAAAGATTTAACAGTCCATTGCTGTAACATCCACACTGGTGTTACCACATTTCCTCCTCTAGTCTCTGCTGTTAGGCTCTAATCAGGTGCACAAGGTAGATGTCAACTATGACGTCAGCAGTGTCAACAGTATTTTACACTCATTCTTCCTATTTCTCTGCTTTTTCTTCTCTGTTCATTTGTCAGAAATCAAAATCAAAAGGTGCTTATCACAACCTACTGTATAAAATGTGTAGATGCTGTGCTTATAGTTTTTTTTTTATTATTATCCGTTATTTATAACTGATAATGAGAAATAGCCAATAGTATATTGGCCAGTAATTAGTCAGCAACAGTAAATCCTTTCCTTACCTGGTTTGTTGTAAAAATTCTAAAAGGGGGGGGAGTTTTTATTACAGAACACAGCACAGTTATTAGAAATAATCCACAAACCTATTAACCTTTACATACGCAGTTTAACCCGAACATGAATAACACTTGCTGTACACCAGTAACATGCAGTCAAAATTGGACAATGGGTCCATAGAGAACACACAACAAGGACCTCCACTACCGCTGAACCAGCTAACTTTATGTTCAGACCTCTGATCTGATGACACGATTTCAAACTGGCTACAAAGTCTCGTGCTCTTCCTGAGGCTTTGATATGTGTCCTCAACTGTTGTGAACTGTGCACATGCAACCACAGATGATGCTTCCTGCAGTTGGGCTTTTTACTGTACTGCATGAAGGACATATTACTTCCTGCATTGCAGCTAACTGCTGTCAGTAAACAAAAATAACGATTTGCAGAATTGTTCAATATTGATATAATCCTGAGGGATGCTGGGCTGTGTATCCTGTGCCCGACACAGAGCAGAGTACACTGAGCAGCTTCATTATATGTTGTCTAGAGCCCCAGAAACCAACTGCAAGTCTTCCATATTGATCAGAGATAAGTTTATTAGGAGTATTTGCAGGTCAAGCACAACAACAGCAGAAATAAGAAAAGCACAAGTCTCTATGGAACATATTCCAAAACATTTTTGAGTTTTCTCAAATAAACCCAAACCGCACAGTGAAACTGTGGTTTACAGGGACACAGGCCAGCCCACACTGTGGTATGGTAATCCATCTTAGTCCGTTTATTTTTCTGGCACATGACCAGAGCATGCACTTTCGAGAAAATTTGAACTTGAAAGTGCCCAATCATATCTGTATCCCCGGAAAAACTGTAATTACATAACCATTTACTATTGGAATGTTTAGCCAAAGGTGCTGTGTAAATGTCTTTAAAGCAATGTTGGGAGGCTCAGCTGGCCTCGGCTCACATTAACAGGTCCACCACAGAGTCAATAAACTTAACCTAGTATGTGGCTGTGCCTGGCTGATGGACTTGTCAGCACTGTTTGTAAAGTCTTGTTGTTGTGGCAGGCCAAGTATATAGCAGGCCCACGTAAATTAAAAGTAGGAAACATTCAACACAAGCCAGACAACCCCTTTGTTTGTTTGTAATGATGACAAAAGAAAAGCACCCTCTGGTGGCTTCATAAAACTAAAATGAAGGCAGGGGATGTGCAGGGTTTTGCTAGAGATTGATGCAGATGAAAGAGGGCAAGAGAGCTGTTAACCACAGACAAGAAGTGGGATGTAGAAACCCCAAGAAAATATTTTTTAATTTTTCTCCAAAAGACATTTTTTGTTTAAATTTGATCTTTGCACAGCCATAAACATAATTAGTTTTTATTAAATAATAATTCAAATTTTTTTATGACAAGTAAAATTTTCTGGTTGAACTCTTTTTATTTAGAAAAACTACAATCAATATACAATTTTAGATGATTTGGTCAAAAAGCTGCAAGTAGAACAATTAAGAAATTTAGGACAATAACTCATGTAACTCAGCAGTTTGCCTCAAATACTCATAGATTGTTTCTAATATAATTTAACGGTTTAGTTTAATTATTGTTCTGTTCTATTGTTTATTGGATCTGCAGGGGGGTATTTTTAACTAATCAGCTGTACACCACATTCTTGGCACTGAATGGCTATTTTACACTCTTTCAGTTATCAGTTAGCAACTGAATGTTTTTTTTCTGAGCTAGTGGAGACCAAAGCAGAGTTAAGATTAAAGAAAAGCTATTTAACAGACTTTCATTTGTCAGGTGGGCAGAAACAAAACACAACCAATGAACAGTGTTTCTGTGTGCCTGATGGTTTGTTTTGAGATCGCTGTGGAATCTAGGATCTGACCAACATTGTTAGTTTCACTTGGGCTTTTTATATCATGTCAAAAATGTCTGGCATGAAAAACAGTCTAGAGCTCTTTCTCTGTTTAATATTCTTATATAACTGTGATAGTTTGACAGCACTTTGATGTATCCACTTCATTATCTCTGCCATGTTGGTAAAGTCAGGTAAACTTGTTTTACTCTGCAAATCAATCTGGACAGAACTGAAGCAGATTAAATCTCTTTTGGGCATAAACATGACTTCTAACATGCACAAAGAGATGGAGAAGCTTATTTAAGACCTGTATTATCATGAATGTCTGAGTACATTTCTTTAGCTCCCTTTTTATTAGTGATAAACTGGCATGTGTGACTGTAAATCTTTCTATTTGACACTCCAGAAACAGCTCTGGTCATGGCCATAATAAGCTGTCACCTTCCTCTTGTGGATCAGGTTTTTTTTTCTCACCCATTCGTGGATTTATTGAGTCAATTTCCGAGCTCACATAAACGCTGAGGCTCCAGCTGCCTGACACTTAACCTCAGGAGTGGAAACGTGTGCTAGATTCTGCACATTAGCCAGCTGATCAGGCTCTGTCCTGCTGCATCAAACAGTCTATTCGCACTTTGTTTTAGACACAAGCTTTCTCTGGAGCTGATGTCAAAACTTGTCAGAGGTGTGAAGGTGTGAAACAAAGGCATGGAAACTCAATCTTTGTCTTTCCAAGTATTTATCTCACCACAGAGATGAAATTCAGCACTTTCTGTGGAGTTTTAAGTACAATCTGCCACATGGGATAGAAACTAGAGGAGCTAAATGAAGTTTATAAAAGCTTTCATCAGTTCACATCTGTTCACCTCATTCTGGTCCCTCCCCCTGGATCACCGCTTTTCTTTTGCCTCTCATCTCTTTTTTTTAAGGTTTTATTTTTAACCAAGTATGGCTTGGAATAGCTCGCATCCTGAAATGGAAATTTGGGATGAACTCAATGGGAACTTGGCTCAATCACTGTCACCCCCAGAGGGAGTAAGTGACTCATGTAACCTCAACAGAAGTGAATAAAGCCACACCAAAAGAAGGGAGTATGACGGGGTGGTGGGAGACCAAGAACAAAGTAAATGTGAACCAAACAACAAAAACTCAAATTTATGTCGACACTTCACATCTCCACACTTCACACATACTATGTACATCCTTACTTTAGCTTTTTTTCCCCCTTTTCATTATGTAATTGATGTTCCTGTCGTGATGAAAAGCACATGGCCTTTGCTTACATGTTCCCATTATAAAGTAATAACTTCCAAGCAGGACTTGCAGGCGTAATCTAAATCTAGCCGAAGAGCAGGGCCATTAATCAAACCGTTACACCCAAAAGGGTTTTCTCCCGCTAGAGAAAGAGCAAATATATCTCTCTATAAACAGACATGGCTGTTCACTGTGTTTATACCCAATCAGGGCTTAGTAATGTGGCACAGTCTCAGTCCTTGCAAAAACAGATCGGTTACTTTGTAACAGATGAATGTTTGAGATGCCAAAAGTAATAACACAGCATATTAATGGGGCATTAAAACAAGCTTTTAAATATGCATGTTAAATTTTTGCCTTATAAAGTAATTATGTATAAAATGCTGCTGAACAGTTGTCTATTTACATATCCAGTGATCATAAAACAGAGGCCAGAGCTACCATTGAGAGCAACAGAGTCAGATTCTCAGTATCTTTTACAGAAATCTGGTGGATCTGTCAGCTTAATGAAATCATACAATTAAAACTTCCACATGGTGAGTAGATTCCAACATAAATTAAATGCATCCAAAGTTCACTACAAAAATAAAGAAAGGATAAATTATTTCAGAATTTTGTTCT
Organism: Acanthurus lineatus; assembly: GCA_029814665.1. NCBI lineage: Eukaryota > Metazoa > Chordata > Actinopteri > Acanthuriformes > Acanthuridae > Acanthurus > Acanthurus lineatus. The sequence goes on from JAPZDV010000016.1 coordinate 2,054,867, forward strand.
GGCAGTGTGAAAAACAGCAAGTCTACCAGATTGATTAACGCTGCCTTAAACATTTGTTTTACCCTTAAATTGGACAAAAAATACGTTTTATGTTGTGTAATGATAAAGCCACAGATAATCATCACCAGCCCTACAGTTTCCATCATCTCAAAACATTTTTAAGCCTCCTTTAGCTCATGTTTTGGCTTTATGAGACAGTTCAGGTTCAGTTTTTTCTGCACAGCATTGTTTTCAGAAACAAGACACAGCTGTTTAGAATATGAATTTTAGAAAGTATAGGAGTCATATATAAAGGTTGTGTTGCACTGCTCAAATCTGTCAAAAAAGGTCAATACAAATAAAGTGGGCAAATTCCAAAAGCATTTTAGAGACTTTCTTTTCCAACATCTAAGTGATTGCATTGTGGGTACTTAAACTTGGGCATTTCTAGAATCCTAACAACAGCCCTTAGCAGATCAACATTAACAGATTTCTGTTTATAGCCACCAAACCTGTCTGTTTAAATGCTATATCTTCCCTTGTGTTTTACAAGATATTTTGTAACCTGGTGCTGCTGCCACAAAAAAATGCTAATGATAGCAGCAAGAAGCAATAATTAGCAAGTTCTAACCAAAACAAAGAGCTGACAGACTTTCAAACACTGCATAAAGCTAAGCAGAACTTAAATACTGAATTATAAATAGTATAAGGTTTGTCAGTATAATAAGCAACAGCTTTAATATTACCCATTGTTATGTGATCCATTGTAAATTTATAAAGTCCTGATTAGAGCAGCTTACGGTATAAACAAGGAGCCAAAGTGTGATGTTGTAGCTCTGAGCTTTGTACACAATAAATATTTAACAAAATTCCAACTAAGCTATTGTTTTGATATCCTTATAAAGATACACTAATTGCATTTCAGAGTTTCAGTCGCAAAGACAGTGTCCACCTGTGCCTCATTTCCCACCAAACCTATAATTCCTCCACTATGTACACAACAAGACTCAGAGCTAAATGAGCCCAGCATGCTATATCACATCCACTTCCCACATCATTTAAAAAAGAACTGTGCAAATAAACATCCCTGATCCTAGCAAAGCAAAATGGCCCCTTGAGATATTTTCACTGTTAAGCAAGCCAGATTACAGAAAGAGGAGCAAGACCAGAGGAGAGAAGACAAAGGCCTTATATAGTCAGAACAAACTCATCCTCAGGCTCAGTTAGCCAGCTCGAGATGCTGACCTCTCCAAAGCTCACTGATAAGCCATCATAACTGATGAGCAGTTTTAGAAGGTAAGAGCAAAAAATGTGAAGAATCCTGAGGAATAATTAAAGAACCCAGATGTTTATGTGTGCAAAGTTGTGTAAGAGTGAAAAAAATCTGATCTGGAAAAGTGAAAAAGAAACTGAAACCAGAGGGACAAAGGACAGAGAAATACAAAAAGACACATATTCCAAAAGAAAAACTGACCAGTCCACAAGCCAATTTCTCCACTTCCCTTAGTGACCAGGCCAACCATAATAGTCCACTCTCAAAAATGGAGGTCAAGGGTGAGGATTTCCTGGCTTAAGCTTTCAAGCTCAGTCCCCAAGTTTCTGGAACGGGTTAAGATTCAGCCCACAAGTCCCATGACCTCGCTGAGTGCTGTATGATGCTGGACTGTGGGATCGGCGCCGAGTTTTTTTTTTTCTTAAAGTGACGGAATGTGTTTATTTATATTAGCTTCTGTGGGCGGCAACAGTGACACATAAAAAAAACATCTAAGGGGAGGGACTGTCTAAGTGTGAAGGTTGACATGCTCAGTCTGGCACTTTAAATGGTTTAATGAAGCTGTGCCACAAAATGATAAATAGTTTGGGTGCCAATGGAGGAAAAACTAGACCGACTTGAAACTTTTTGCCAAAACTTCAAGTTACCATTGCAGCATTGAGACAGCACTGTTCTTTTTATTTCCATGCCAGCACCACTTTTCTTTTAGTGCGATGTTCAAGTACTACACAGAAGGAATTAAACTCAGACTGTTCCATTATGCAGTCAATTACGGTAACAGGTGTGCTCAGACTGCTCACATATATACACACAGTCTTGGCACTTTGCTTCGTTACAGTCCAGTAATACACACAAACTCTTCCTCCTCCTTGAAAAAGCACAAAACTCTCCTCGCTTCATCACTCTCCCTCACACACAGGAAACTTAAACATACACATACTCTCTCTCAGACACATACACACACACTGGAATCTCTATCTTGGATATTTGTAGTTGTGGTCTGTCTATTTGGCAGCTCTCATCCTCATTTGAGAATTGTACTCACCCCATGGCGGTGGAAAAAAGTCCCTTTGGCTCTGTTGGGCAATCACTGCAGCTTCAACCTAGACACTCATGCAATTGCACTGATGGAGTCTAACAAGGGGGTTTTCTCTCCTGGTTTCTCCCTTCTGTTTTTACCCCCCACCCTCCTTTCCCTGGCTTAAGCAGTATCCTTTTTTGGAACTGGAGGAGAAAGAGAAAACAGAAAAGAGTGTTAGAAAGTGAGGAATGGAGGAAGAGATAGGATCATAATAGTTGTTCCCTATGTCTCACACCAGGGACCTTACCAGCCTCCTGTGATACACTGATCTCCCTTCAATCATCCCCTCTTTTACCCTCCCTCCTCCTCCTCCTCCTCCTCTTCCTCTCCTGCTTGGAAACTGTGCAGGCCTGCAGGAGACTGTCTGGACTGGGACACTCCTTTTTTCTCTAATGTGTTTTATTCATTCTCCTCATCTCACTTGGATACTTGCATGATGTTGGCAAAGCAATGGCTCTCTTGCAAGATTTTTCCAAGCATGATGAGGTATTGTAGATTAATCAAAACTAGGGGATCAGTCTGTAATTCAACTCTGCCAACAACTGAACTGCATTTACCTTGCATTCTAGGCGAACAACAGTCTCAAGTTAGATGTCTTGACTGAAAACAAGAAGGGCTCTGGTGGCAAACCCTCAGAGCCTAAATGGAAAACAAAACTGTCCTACTGGGGATAGTTACCTTAATGCTTTCCTAAGCTTTCTAGGTAAATGAGATCTGCCAAACCACACACTTCATTCCATTTTAAAAAGAAATTAAATACGAAAACTCTCCAAAAGATTCTTCTTACCACAGTACAGCCTGTATTTGAGGTGACTGCACTTATCTTCTTTTGAGTTCCACAAGGTACAATCTTGGGCCCTCTTTTATTCCTCTCACACATGCCTTCTCTGGCCTCTATTTATAGAAAATGTAACATCTTCAGTAACTGTTATGTTCTGGTCACACCACAATGTGGTGTCTACAAACCATGTAGCATTTAACCCAAGCAGTGGAGGGTTTAATAAAAGTGACGTTGCAAACACAGCTAATAAGCTACGACAGCCTCCTCTACTTTGGACTCTGTGGCTCTCCTTTTTCTCAAACATTAGCTCCGTCAAGAAAGCTTGCTATTAATTAACAAAAGAAAGTTACTTGTAAAAATTCACTCACATTAAACTTGATAAAGATTTCTTTTTGAGTTGAAAAAAATCATTACTTTAAATTCCTGTGTGAAAAGGTATTCACGCAATTATACTCTACATAAAGACCTGATAATACCTCCTGCTGAAAAATGGTAATAAAAGCTGCTTTAAGCCCCAGCTGAATTTTTTATAAGTGAAATACAACCAATATTTTTACTTGGAAAAAAGCTCTCAAGCATCTTTCAGGTTATTGTTATGGTTTTTCAGCCAACAGCCTTATCCTTTGGTCAACTCACAGCATTCTCTTACGCCTTGTTACCATAGCAGGCAGCTGTCTAATAAACTTACTGTATACTACTTGCTCAACACTGAACAACACACAGACAAAGTAAGCAATTAGCTAAGATTAACAAAGTTGGCAAGATTGAAGTAACAGAGTTGGTAGAAACCAAAACACAGACACAGACATCTTTTAGCTAACACTTACTTACACATTAAGCTATATATCAGTGCAAGTCATAGCAACCTTAACAGTGAATTTGTCTTGTGACAGACATAATTAGGTACAAAGCATGTTCAGTTCTCAGTCTTTGTTCAGTTCTCAGTCTTTTGAGACTAACCGTGTGTGCTTGTGTGTGTGGCCACCTGCTGCAATTGGCAGGTACATTCTGTCTTTGTTCTCAGCAGATTAAAGCAGGAAACACCTTTGGACAGAATGGGAATAGAACCGACAACCACCCCTTTCAGCTCGGCTCTTTCAGCTTCATTGACAGCTCTACAGTTCAGCAAGGATAAAACAGCTGGTCTCTTTGACCCATTCTGAACAATAACTTGAATAGAAATGTTTCAAACACTGAGGGTGTGGCGAGCTATTTGAAGTGTGTCTGATGCATCTCTTTTCATTGAAACACATTGATATCATCTCACACATCTTTATTATCAGTTTTCTCCTCCTCACAGGGATATTTAACAATTGCTAGTAATTTTATACTTCATTGGAAATCCATGAACCTTTATAATCTTTCATCTCATTTAAAATACCAAAGAGTTGTAAGAATACATTTCATTGCTATGGTGAAGAATAATTTATCTCATATTTCAAAGATTATCATATTAGTATTTGAATTAAAAGTGCAGATTTGATCTAGTCTGTTTTAACAAAATACTCACGTACCATATATTTGTCATAAAACATATGAGCAACTGTAATCATTCTTACATCCCTTGTTGTTAGTGAAACAGGTACCTTCTACAAAAACTGGATGAAAATAACTCACAGTTGTTCATTGTGTAGCAATAGCTATTATGAGGCAATTTAAGTCGGCATCTTTGTCTTAGAATAATGGCCAGATTGAACGGAAATCCATCTGCCATGGTTTGGTGTTTGAGTTTTTTTTAATCTCTTGTGAGTTATTTTTGTAGGTTTTCTTGTCAAGCTTCAATTGTTGCTTCCTGTTTTTTTTTTTCATGGATTAATCTGTATGTATGGACCCTTAACCATAATGTCCATATTGACACATTGTTTGCTGTCATTTCCATTATAACTTCCTTAAAAAAAAGACATAAAAGGCTCCATGACACAGTAACAAAAAAACTTAACATTGTCTTCAGTATCCTCATCATTTCATTAGTTTTTACACTGATTAGAGAGACTTGCACAGATAAGTCTGAAGAATTCAAATGCATGACAGCCTACAAAGTGTTCGTTTTCCCCAGTCTGTGCTGAGTGCTCATCATGCTGGTGACCATGCCATCGGAAAGTCATTTCTGGAGGATATTGGTGTGCCTGGGGAAGCTAGGCCAGTCCAAACACTAGAGTTTACTTTGACATACAAAGGACTGTGCTGTTAGTGGACAGAGATACTCCAGATGATGCCAAAAAAGCTGTAGTTTGTGCTAACTTTGTGAAGAGATTTGTATATATCTACAGAGTTTGGAATGCAACAGAAAATGAGACACAGTGGTATAAAAATGAAATTGTTAAAAGCTCTTCAAAATCCACTATCAGACCTTTTATAAAACAAATAAGGATCAGCTCCATTTGGACTGCAGGCTATGACAAGTCTATGTCATTAGTATGCCTAGTATGTCATTAGGTATTATACTTCTTTAAATGCTCATTATTTAATAACAAAAAAAAACAACAACAAAAAAAGCAGCTAGGGTGGTGGCAAAGCTGAGCATACATCACAAAAATCATGATTCTCTTTAAAAAAAAGAGAGAGAATCATGTGACTCTACCTATCAATTGCAGCAGGTGGCCCACTGTCATTAAGTATAGATTTGTTGAGCCACAGGCATGTGTGCTTATATGTTCACTAATCAGAAGCATAATTTCCTGTCTCACAGTCTGATTAAGATCTTAAATTTGACTCTTTGTTAGTCGTCAACACTTGATAAGAAAAGAATTTCAATCTTAACCATAATTAGTTTATCAATTACATTACAGAGTATCACTTTGTTTAATTATGTTGAAAAATAGCAAACAAAGAATAACATTTTGTGTTTGTGTCTTTTCACACCGCCCCTTCACCATTAATAGATATTTATTATCCTTTTTTTATTTGAGTCCCTCATTGCATTATACCTTTCCACTTAGGGCTACCATTGTGAATATGAATTCATACAAGCAGAGAAAAAAGCTCCATTCTTTCACATTTTCTCTTATATCTAATTAGATTTTTCCTCGTCTCCCATTTTCATAGGCTCATTTCCATTTCATAGAGAGGAGGGCTTACAGATACGAATTCCTGCCTGCTTAGCATTTGAATCACACATCAGTGCTCAGCTACTTTAAACGCTCTGCTGGCCTCTCGCCTCTTTCTGTCTGAATTTAGTGCATTTCTCCTTCCTGAACCCTTATTTTCATCCTACTTGGTGTTCTTTCATAGTTTCCTATGTTTTCTTAACTTGTTTGCTGAGTTCTTAATTTGCTTAATTTCTCAAAAACTTAAAGGCGCTCCAAGTAATTGTCACAGTTTGCTGAGTTGGCTAACTTTGATTCTATGGCAAGTGTGTTACATTAACAGGGCTGCGGGACAAAGTGAAAATACAACATTGACACCCTCCATGCTACACAAGCCCCACATCAAGTCAAGCATTCAGAACATCAACAATTAAGTGTTCTGCTGCAAACAGGCAGAAAGAATGGCTTCGATCTAATAAAGATATGGACCCAGATCTTAAAGCTACAGCCAGAGGAAGTGCTGTCAGAGGTGCCAGGATGCAAAGAGTCACCCAGCTGATTTGGGAGGCAAAGGAGAGCAAAGGAGATTTGGCAGCTCTGTGTGTCAACCTTTCTAACCTTACCTTTGCCTGTGGGTCTATCCCTCACAAGCTGGTGGGAACTTCACTTGACTGACATTATGGTCTAGGCAAGATCAGGGATTGTACACTAGACTATTACGGCTGTATCAGTGCAAACTCTCTTCTTGAACAATAACATCTGCATTTCATGGCCTTGAGAAAAGCATTATCACTGGTTTTACCATTTCAGTGATCTTGTTCCCTTTGGCTAAGGATTTTCTCCTCAAGTCAGAGGAGGTGGAGTGCAGAAGCCCCACTTCAGAGCTTTATTAACAATTTGACAGTAACCACAACAGCAGTAGTACCAGGCGGCAGATGGATCCTCTAAGGTTTTTGGCGACTGATCAGCTGGTCCCAGATGGACTTCAAAACCAACTAAGCTCCATTCCCTGGCTGTGAGGAAGCTAAAGGAAACAGACAAGCTCTGTTTGTCTCTTGTCTCTTCTCTCTTAGGAGTCTGGACCCTTTTTGTCACAAAGAAAGCATTCAAGATACTGGGAAGGATCTTTTATTGCACCCTAACAGACACCACAGCACTCCGAGCAACCAGCAGTGAGTTGGGAACCTGGTTTATGGTGGTGTCTAAGTCAAGATTACTGAGCAAGTTCAAAGCTTGGGTCTACTATTTTGCCATGATACCTCTGGCCATCTGGCCACTGCTAGTCTACAATGTTTCACTAACCACCATAGAATGAGGGCTTTGAGAGAAAGCACAGGTAGTTGGAACTCCCACAAAGCCTCAGCAGCATTATCATGCATAGGAGGAAGAAAAAGCTTCCTTTCAGTAGTCTGTTGGAGGAGCTCATGGTTGCCTGGGCAAGAGAGGTGCTGCTGTACAGGGACCCACCGATGTGTCCAGGTTGTATTAAAAGGTGTATCTTAAACTACCTTTACAATATTGTAACTTCTTTACTGTTTAAGATTCTCATTCTTACCTGCTAGATTTTCTTTTTCAAGGCAATATACTGTTTTGAGAGTTGCTGGAGGGAATCTGAGAATTAAGAATTTCATTGCCAGTGAATGCTTCACTGCAACAGTTGTGCAATATGACTGTAAAGTACTGTAACTTGAGCCCCAGCTAATGATAAAACCCCCAGCATATGACTGAACACTGGTCAAAGCATTGAAATGTATTAATACTTGTGGCAAAAGAAAAAAATGGGTTATTAAAAAGATTGTTTGCCTGGGGATAGAAGCATTAATAATATTGATACTAGTGTGGTCCTAGTATGACCAACACACTGTCAGACGGTGAAAATAACAGTTTTATCATCTTAGGATTTGTGATTTGAACTTGTGAAGACCCAATAACTTTTGTCAAAACAAAAAAAACTTCAACACACTTCAAACTCTGAAGTGTGTTGAAATATTCCAAAGAAAAGAGAAGAGGCTATCAGTGTAAAGAGCTGGACAGCAACATACCAGGAACTCATCTCATCTTTTACACTCAAGTGTAAAATTAGTCACCACGTCCACAGTGGTGGGAAAAGTGCTCCTGTGCCTGGTTGCCTTCACCATTCAGACCAGATAAACATGATGAATCTTTCACCACCATGGCAATAAACATATGCAGCACACGACTTTGGCAGGATGTACTGTATGCCTATATATCTAGTTAATAAGACATTTGTTCCACTGGAAACTATCAGTCAGTGTGCGCTCGTAGAGGAAATGAATGTCTGGTCCACTTGGATGTATTTGCTGTATTATCAACACAACCTGCACTACATGTAAACACAGCTTCCAGTAAAACAGTAACCAGTGAAACACAGGTTATCAGGCCAACTCTGGAGGATAAGCCACACTGGAGCTAATTAAACAGCAGAGTAGACCTGAGCAATACTGCCATCAGGTGGCCATAACTAAACTCTCCTTGTATAAACATGAAGTAAACTCCACAGCCTGGTTTTGGCTCATGTCAGTATGTCAAAAACAAGACTCTTGCAGACATTTGAATGCCGTAAAGGATATTCCTTATGAACTCAAAAAACAAGGTAAAGGTTGTGAAACAGACTCAAAAGTATAAATTATGCAAGAGGTTTGCTGTGCAAAGAATGACTAAATACTAAATATTTCAGACTGGAAATTATACTTATTCTCTTAATTAATAACGGAATAGGAATTTCTAATTTACAAAGTACCCTCTCACACACTGTATATCAAACGACATGACTAAAGTTTATAAAACACTGAGATTAAAAATATGCACCCATGCACATGAACATTCGTCTTTTGGTAATTTAAAGCGGGTTAAAGTAGTGTTTTTTAAACCAAGCTGTCATCAAAATATTGCTGTGCAATCATCATATTAAATTGGATAACTTGTTAGCAAACAATTTACTATCTACAAATCAAGCAGACCCAGAGCAACATCAGCAATCATTTCATGTCTGCCTGATGAATTTAAGTTCAATATTTACCCATCGATTGCCTCTATGTTGGTCTCTTGAGTTTCACCTGCCAAATGCCCCAATATGTTCATCTGCTAGTCAATATCTTGCCAAAAGCTGATTGGTGCTGCCATGGCTGCGAACAGTCCGCTTTCTTGCTGAAAATATCCCTTAAAGTGAAAGATAATGATGTGGGTTCATTGCTATTGGAGCCTCCTTTCAAATTAACGTGTTCTTAATAAAAAGATAATATTTATAGTATAGTAGAGCTTCAAGAGGTGAAATAGAAAAGTTCTTATTAATCCTAGCGAACAGTTTCAGCCCTATTTGGAAGATCATTTATGAAAATAGTGACTTGCCATAAACTCTTGTGTTTCATTTGCTAGATAATTGCTGGAGCTTTCCGCTGACTGAAATGAGTGCCAATGTTGCTCTGTCTGCTGGATATGAACTGTAAATGAGCGACAGTTGGCTAATAAGCTATCTGCAACAACTTTATAAGGTCATAAATATGTCAAGTGTTTAAAATCAGTGTGTTTCCCTCCTTGAGGGGCCAATAATCAGTTTTGATTGTAGCTCTTTGCTTTGGAGGTTATATTTGTAGAGTTAATGGGTGAATTAATGTGTGTATTTCTTCAGATTAAAAAGGATGCTACTTGATGTAAATACCAAGTTTGAGTGTCTTTGCATTGTAATAAAAAAATAACAAGGCAGATTTTCTTCTTTATATTACTTTTTATTCTTATACTAGAACTGCTTTGAGCCATTTGAATGTTTAAATAAAAAGCCTCTTTGTTTGAGATTGCACAGCTGACAGATACTGCGTGAATGCAGGTCACGTTGACAGAGCTGCTATCTTCTTTGCTCTGCGAGCTGCTCCAGACTTCCTCTTTGCTTTAGCCTTAACCAAAGGAGGATGGCATACATTTTTTCCTCCGCTCTTGGCACTTAATCGATGCCTGGAGAACCGAATGCAGACAGAAACACAGATGCAGAAGAACAAGTTAAGACATGCGAAAGCTGGATCTTACTGCTGCACTGGCGGAGTGCAGGTATTTAACTCATCACAGGGATCAATCTCAACACTCACCTGCTGATTTTGATTGGGTCTTTGAGAGGGCAGGCTTTGTGTTTGTGCTTCAGGCTGCCACAGTTAAAGCAGCCCTCTTTTCCTTGTGCGTGCCCACATGGGTGGTCCGGGAGGGCACAGCGGCCACAAGACTGGCAGTGTCTCCAGGCTATGAGGGGAAAAATTCAATCAATACACATACTTAAGACGTCAAAAGTCAAAAAAATGCCATGAAGACTTTTGTTGGTCTTCCCATGGCATAACATGTAGTAATGCACATCTTCCTACTGCATCTGATGTGGAAAGATTTACGTACAAGGTTTCACACATTTCTCACATGCTGAGCAGTGCTTCCACTCTCGGCCATCCTGGAGACACACAGAGTGAAAACAGAGGTTGTAACATGAACATTTATGAGAGTTTGAAAAAATGTTATGTTTGGAGTTACTGTTTTATACCTTAGATGGACAGACGTTACATTTAACACAGTGTTTGTTGAGGGACCAGACGTATCTCTGACATATGGAGCAGAATCTAAAAAAAAGAGGGGATACATGACTTTAAAAACAACTACAAGATCATTTGTATTAACATATGGTTCTTACAGATGGGTACTACACTATAATAGTTTATCCTATATTTTATATAAGCCAGGTTCCTCTAAGGTTGTTGTATTCAACAAGAAAATTGAAAACTGAAAAATTGAAAATTTGGCTAATTTTGTTCAATAAGCAAAAGAAAAAACACAAAAGAAAGATCTTGAAGAACAGTATTGAAAAGGATCTTTTAGGTATTGCAATGGAAATTAATAATATTGTAATAACACAACAATATCACATTACCAGTGGTAATAAAGCCAAACAATTCTATATTTCTTTAAACCACAAGTGTGACCAAGAAAGGAAGCCAGTGGATTTTACAACTTTACAGTCAGAAAAGAAGTGCTCTCTGGTGGACATGTGACATATCTTTGGCATTACTGGGTTGAAATGTGTCATGAATTAGATTCTTATCAGCTGTTGTGTTGGTCAGGCTCTACATCAGAGCTGACAGTAAGTGTGTTCATACCTGTAACCTTCCTCTTTGGGCAGGATGATGTCTGTGGGTGAAATATTAGTGAAGAGTCTCACAGGAGACTGCTTCCTGCCTGTCTTCCCATGTTTATATAGAGGATGGTTGTCGTAATCCACCTGGTTTAAAGAAAACCAAATATGTTTGTAGTCCACAAGAGGAAAATGTAGCCGGCACACTAACAAAAGATCACTGCTGGATTTAGGTTGTTGCCATGATGTACGAGTCACTGTGCTGCAGCTCCGGGCGGCTTTCCCACTGCATATGTATTCACAGAAGTCTTTCTTTAGTTCCATAGCAGTGAAAGTGAAAAATGAAAGTTTAACTGCTATATTAACAGTGAGCTTAAGAGCAAGACTTGGACTGAGGTGATGAGAATCAACAGTTTTTATCTTCTCTTGTACTTGACATCATCAACATTCTGCTTCCTGAATAAATCCTGAATAAATCTTCATCTTATAGCCTTACAGAATCAGAGCTATCTTGTTTCATTATTGTTCCTGAGTGAATTAGACGGCAGGCACATTGACTCGTCATGGCATACGAACAATAATGACAGCTGTTTCTGTATTTCAATGCACTATGGGGTTTTATAACACAGGTACTGTGTGCTGCATGATTTCTTATAGTCAGTCTCTAAAGCTGCGTTCATAAATACACTTCTGACAACATGTTTATAATCAGCAGCTAAAAGTGATGCACTGCCACCGTACCTGGTAATCCAACATGGTGAATAAGGGAAAACACTCCAGGATGCGAGGCTCAAAGAAATAAGGGAAGATCCACATCATGGGCATGTCAGAGTCACTGCTGTCTGCACACAAGCACACCAGGATGTTAACTTTCAGTTCTGGACTGGTTCTTTAATGACGTTTTAGTCATTTTTTAAAATAATAAATTCGATGACTATGTGTAATGGGAAAGGTGAAAGGTGATCACTTGTGCTGACGGGCCAACAGAACTATCACTCAACTCTGCAGCTTTTTCTCCTCTCTACAGAGCATTTGGCCCTCACTTTATCTTTGCTGTCATGATTCACCACTGTGACCAACATGGTTTCAGGTTGCAGCTGATAGCCGTTTTCACTGGAAAAAAAAATACTCCTTTTGCTCTCTACCTGTTCAGCACCAATCAGAAAAACTTAATAACTAACTGGTGATCATGGTGGAGCATTCAACTGCTGTAGAGCCTGAGATTTCTCATAGGAGTTGGTGAAAACAAAAAAATAGCTTAAAAACAGACAATCTGTATATTAAATTGAAAACAGCAAAAAGGCAATGTGTCTGATGCTTACATACTCAATTTCATTGTTTTTGTAGATATATGCTCATTTGCAATTTGATGCCAGCCCACCGTAATATGTATATAGGAATTTTATTTATATATGTCACATAATAATGTGTCAATTTTGTTTTTTACAGCCAGTTGGGTTTAACTTCAGCCCCCACTGGCCGAAAAATGAATTAATTCTATTTAGGATTGTTACGATTGCTCAAGAAGTCAAAAACAACATTTCAATGACATGTTTCTAACCCACTGGTCCATCTTATTGTCTTTTGTGCATACACACATCACTGTCCTTTATTGTTTACTGTTTCACTCTTTTAAAGCTGCCGTATTGCAAAAAAACTTTCTCTTGTGGAACAACCAAGATTAGAAGTCAATATATCAGTGAGGTGAACTGTGAAATATGAAAAGCACCAACAGATAAACCCTGAAACTCTACAATAACACTGACCAGGACTGTTCAGCTTCCTCCAAGACTGTGAGATCAGGGAGAAACTATTGGCCAAAGGTTTAACCAGGCCACCAAACGGAGGGTCAGCAACCATCACCACCTTTTCCCCGTCAGACTCTGTGAGGAAGGTCTGCAGGACGACACTGGAGGCCTGACAGGAGACACAGCTTTATTATACTGACCTGGAAATCAGACATATTAGAAAGAAAAGGCTAATAAATCTTACCTCTCCATCAAACAAGTGATGGTTGAACATGTTGTAGTGACAGAATTCATCCTGACTGTGGAACTGAGCATATCTGAGACATCACAAAACAAAGAGAATCATGTTATTCAGCATTTCAGATTCGGCATTCAGTCAACACTAAAATGCTCCAGATCTTATGTTTTGTTCCCTCTGTCTAATAACAGCAGATCAAAACACACAGCAAGTTTGATCTATGTGCAGCAAATAAAACCCAAAGTTAGCAAACACACAGTGGGTCTCGAGGTGTGTATCCAGGTAACAAAAAGGTGTCTGCGTGTGCGCTGCAGGCTGAAGCTTGTAACGCATGAACACACCCTCTCATCACGTTGCTGCACATTCTTTACACTAACGAACGGCACTGACACGGCGCAGAGACCTCCGGTGAGAACTGCTTTAATACCTGATTTAATCATGCTAAATGATTATGCTAAAGAATTATTTTGTCTGTATATCAATATTTTTATCGATATTCTGCTTTGAAAACATGTGGAAGTCTAAAGATTGATTCCACAGTAAACAGGAAACTGCCTGACTGAGAGAAACTAGTGTTTGCACTTGTATGTATGCTAACTTTGGTTGCTAACCATACAGAGAGCTGTGAAAACGGCTTTGTTTTCAATGGTTTTGGTTTAAGGAAATGTGCAGAGAAAATAAGATTATGTCCTGAAAAGGGTTTTTGCAGAAAGCTTGGCATGGACTCAAAACAGACAGGTTTTAACAGCTTTTCTAAAAACTTGAAAAACTGGTTGTTCTACAGCCAAAACAAATAAACAGAGAAATACTTTAGACAGTGCGAAAGCAAAAAACGCTTCAGGTTTAATAAATGTTTGCTTTTCTCCTTAGTCCTCTGAAATGGCAGAAAAGGAAGCATTGTCTGTTAATAATGGACAGTCAACAGCGGCAGCACAGGGTGGTCTTGCATCACCCTCTGCAGGCACCCACAGTGTACTGCAGGACGGACTGAGCTACACTCCACTGGACTCCAACAGTGACAGGGTGGTTCAGCCTTTCCCACGGTCTCCAAAGCTGCAGAGGAAGACAGCCAATGCGGGACAGCCCTCTCAGGTACACACGAGTGTGATGCAGCACACAGATATGGGATGTTCTTACAGCTCAGTGATGGGAATGATTTCACATCCCAACTCATCTGTACTGACACAAACTCAAAGGACTTAAAGTTCAAAGTATTTCATAAAGCATTTAGGCTAGTGAGGTTCACACTGTAATGAGCCAGAGATAGAACTAGTAATTAAACCTGGTTAAAAGTTTAACCCTGTTGATATTCATTAAAATCATACAGTTCATGCACATGTGCACACTGACATGCTGGGTGGATGTGCATCTTGATGTAATATCAGATATCTACTTTTGTAAAATCTTTTTATATTATTACTTTTCACTAATCACATAATGTTTTGTTTTTGACATGTTATAAACCACAAATTAATGAGTTTGAAAAAAGGTAAAGTGAAGTAAAAATCATTAGTTGCTGAACTAAATTCAACTTGTCAGTGGGCAGATATGACAGGTGTGTTGGTAGAAAGCAAAATCTCGACACAGTTGACAGTGCGTACACTGGTGAGGTTAACTGAGTTTAAAATAATATATTTAGATGTAAATCTTTGCAACTGGCTGTAACTCTGTACTCTGCAGGAGCAGCTATCCAGACGTATGGAGGAGCTGGAGGCAGAGAAGTCCAAGACTGAGGCTCACATCCAGTCTCTGAAGAAACGCAAGGCAGACCTCTCTGTGAGTGTGAGGCCAGAAGCTCTCAAACAGGCTGATGACATAAATAACATCCTGATGTGTTTTTAATATCTGGCCCTCACGTTGTCTTTGTTCCTCCCTGAAGAAGAGCACAGAGGTGATGAAGCAGCAGGTTCGAGAACGTTTCGAGAACATGCGCTTTACCCTGAAGCAGGACGAGCAGGCTGTCCTGGACTCTCTGGAGCTGGACCTGAGACGGACCAGGACTAGACTGGACCAGGTTCTTCAGAACTGGAAACAACACAAGGACCAGGTCACTAAGAACATCAGCAGCACCCAGAGGGCACTGAGCAGGAACCCGACAGAAGAAACAGACGAGAAGGTCTGATTTAAGAGCTGCAGATGCACATTGTTTAAAAATATTGCCACTGAAGGGATTATCTTTGTGTTTTAATCAATATCTCTGTTTGTCTCTCATCCCAAGGGCCAGTCTGAGAGTGTGAGGTAAAGCACTGCATCTGAGCATTAATCATTTCCAGCTCCACCTCCTACTTCACACATCTCTGTCTCATAATGATCTCTGTGCTCCCTCTTGCAGTCCCAAGAAGCCAGATGCCTCTGAGCAGGAAATCAGACTGAATGAAGAAAAATTTAAAAGGCTCCTAAAAACATTATCCTCCATCTCCAGACACCTGAAAGCTCAGCTGCAGAGGAAGACTTTACTGTTAGGTACCGAGGCCATTATTTCAACACTATATCGATCCCTTAAAGCAGCTAACTCATTTGGGGCAGCAGGATGTTCTGGTGCTAATTGCTTTTGAGGTACAAAACTTATTCCCTGTAGATAAAAAAAAAAACCTAATGAAAATGTCTGCACAATATGCCTTAAAAATTGAAGTACCTCATGCAATACTGCTATGAAACATTCTCATTTTTCAATTTTGGCTTTAATGACTGGCTGCCATGAAACTGTGACCAAAGAAGAAAGAGAAATGTGGATACATGTTGCAGTGTTTATGAGACCTAATCCTGACTTAAAGGAGCCAAATATAAAAAGCCACACAAATGAGTAAAATGGCATCACCAGCATATATGGTTTCTATGTTTGATTTCAGATTCATCCCCTGTGGTGATTGACAGGCAGACTTGCCATAGCCAGATCACAGTGACCTCAGAGGGGCGGGGCATGTCCTTCTCAGATTTTGCGCCTTCAGCTCCAGAGCACCCCCTTCAGTTTGATAAGGTGTGCTGCGCTCTGGGGTGCTCTCCTGTCACGGCGGCTCAGAGTTACTGGGAGGTTGACGTCCACTGCTGCTCTGCCTGGGCTGTGGGCGTGGCATATGCCAGTCTGCAGAGGAAGGGCCGGGACAAGGGTGCCAAACTGGGCCGGAACAGGAACTCGTGGTGCGTGGAGCTTCGGAACGGCCGTCTTTCTGCTTGGCACAACGACCGGCATGTAGCGTGCCAGGGCATCGGGCAAACGCAGCTGGGAAAGGTTGGAGTGTGGGTGAATTATGACAAGGGCCAGCTGATGTTTTATGACGCAGACACCATGACTGTCCTGCAGAGGTTCTCTGCAGCCGTGACACCAGTTTTTGACAGGGCTCATCACCAGTTCACTGAGCCCCTGTACCCCGCCATACGCTTCCTGAAACCACCAGAAACCCAAATGTGGCCAAACCACCTGGAGCTTTGTCAACTCAATGCTCCCTGATGCTGAATTCATGCTTCAAAGACAGTGACTGGGTGTCTGAAAGTGTTGCTTATGATGCTGTATGCAGTCCTGCCATTAATAAAGAGCAGCTGTACAGTAGAATGTATTTCATATACAAATGAAACAAGCTTACCTGAAGTCAATGTCCAGCAGTAAACTCTTCATTGGCTCATGTTTTTGCTCCAGGTTTCGTAATTTGATCAGCTCCTGGAGTCTGGCACAAAAAGCAAGAACCATTACTGAATATACCATTACTATATTAAAAACTGGTGTATAATAGTGTTTTGAATCTTAGTCATTTTAGATTTCACCAATTTGTGACTATTGGCAGCTGCTGAAACTTCAGGCAATAGCCTAACTTTAGTATTTCTTTAATTCATTGTAAAAAAGTATAGTGTATAGTTCTTTTAGAGTTTAAGAGTATATTTTTTTATGTTTTCTTAATCAATGCTCCAATGACAAACTTAAAACTTTAATTGAAACCACTGCAAAATACTTAAACTGTTCTCTGACACCCAAATGATATAAAATCTTTGGGTTTAAAGCTTCTTAAAAAAATCAATTTTTTAAAACTTTTTAAGAGTTGCTTCTCTATTTGTACTTCAATGAGGTCATCCCAGACCAAAGAATAAAATATTTTTATCAATGTCTTTTAGTTTTGGTTCCTTAAATGTCCCATCCACCTTTTATAAATGCACTGGATCCCGTCACTTCCAACAGACTGACCATGTATGATGATCAGTGGTTGACTGATATGATATTTTGCAGATGTTCAAGAAGCTTTGTGGCTAACAGCTTATTTGTAATATTAATATTAAACAAAGAAAAGTCATGTTCAAATCCATTATCATATTAACACTGAAATATAATGTATATGGTTATTTCAGAAAGTTAAATGTTTTATTAGATGGAATTAATTATTCATGAGACAGAAATATAAAGTGAGTTGTTTTGTAGATTTCACAACATATTTGGAATTTAAAGAAGAGTAAGGTTTGTCAGAAGTGACATTTAACTGCATTATAGATTATAACATACAGCATTAGGTTTTCAGTCATTTAAGATGAGAGTAATGTTTTCACATTTAAAAAGGATAAAAGTAACTAAGGAAAATTAGGCAAATGTTTACAAGAAGATGCATTAGGGTTTTAGTATGGAGCTTATTGAATGGTTAGAAATGTAAATATTTGTGTAAGAATAAATGTAAATGTAGCGTAGCCAGATATTACAGGTACTAAAAGAGAAGAGTTGG
This sequence comes from Acanthurus lineatus, assembly GCA_029814665.1. NCBI lineage: Eukaryota > Metazoa > Chordata > Actinopteri > Acanthuriformes > Acanthuridae > Acanthurus > Acanthurus lineatus. Next base: position 2,072,815 of record JAPZDV010000016.1, read on the forward strand.
GGAAACCAACCTTTTAAGATTGCTGGTCCACATAATTTAAACATATGACTTTGAAACATCCCCCTCACCTGGGTGTGCCTACACACAGCACCTTCCTGTATCCCAGACCAGTCAGGGTGTCCAGCAGAAATTGGGAGCTGCGGTCGGCGAACAGGTACTGTGCATTGCTCTTCTTGTTGTCCAGAGGACGCAGCAGCATGCTGGGTCTCCTCAGCTGAGCCGCTGTGACTGCTGTGGATCTGTGGGAGGAGTGGACCTCATGTTCTCCTGGCAGGAGCAGAATCTGACAATCCTGACAGAACTTCTTTTCTTCCAATGGGAGGGAAACAAACTTTTTGAACCTGACGAGCATATTAACAGACAGTGTCACTTCATACTGTGACTTGGATCAAGGCAAAATTTAAAGCCTCTTGTTTGGATGAGGCAAAGACGGGCTCAGTTGACTTTTTACCTGTTACAGTACTCCTGCTGGGTGAATTTAGGTCTCTTTGACAGGTTTTCTGCTTCTCTGGCCAAAGCCCTGGCCTCTGACACCTTTTAGGCAAATTATTCAAAATAAGTGCAAATTCACTGGATCAGCGAGATATCAGACGTGATGTTGTGAGTGACAACTAGAATTCCAGCGCTCCCACCTTTTCGTCTTCCCACTGGAAAAACTTGCAGTCTTTTCTGTCTCTACAGGCTGAGCAGGCATAAAACCTCCTGCCTGTCTCACCTCCTTTGCAAACTTTCTCAAATAGCAAAGTCGGACCTGGCAAATACATGTGACACAAACGTTTTTCTGTTAAGTAACTTAAACTTCAAAAATAGCGGTAAAACCCTAGAAGTTTATCCAAATATTCAACGTAAAAAGATGGAGTGTATTAAGCAACAACATAGCTACACATGAATTTCGTATTCCGACTGGCTATTTCATTGCAAAGCACCATAACAATTAAAAGTGTAACGACCGAGCCATTCAAACCATGGTCTTTTGGTTCCTTTAGACTTACCATGTGGACAACATGGCGCTGTTTTATCACCGTCTAGAAGAATAACTTCTATTCCGAAACTGTCGTCGTTGGCCTCGGTCATTTCCATGTTTTAACTTAAACTTTTAACACGGGAGCTCAGTCTGACAAGAGGAAACCATGCTGTTTCTCGTCGCACGAATTTGACGTCATGAGAATGTTGTCGCTGCGTCATGAAACAGAGTCAGAATCTATTTTGCGTTTATTTAATGTTTATCTGACGTTTTTTCAGGGTATTAGTTTGTTGACTGTTTGAGACTATAGAAAATAAACTACATTCGAAGGTTGGCCAACTGACTGCTCTTTGTTTTTTTTTTTTTATCGCAAATTTCAATATTTTAATTGTTAAACGTTAAACTCCAAAAACACGTCTTCCTCTTGATCTAATATTGATTACTTTTTTGAATGAACTGCAGTTATGTACAAATTCTTAAGAAAAAACAGACTGTTTTTTTTTCTTTTTTTTGCGAGGTCCCCAGACGTCATGCAACGAGTATGAGGACATGCTGAGGAAACGTGAGTGCCGTTACAGGCTCCACAGACACAGTCCACCTTGATTAGCCTCTTCTTAAATTTTAAACAAGTTTTTATATCAAAGTTATACTATTTATTTTTAAAACACGTAAGACCTGTAGTAAATAATAAAATTATAGCTCTTTTATTTCCGCATGACTCAGCCTATAAGGCATATAAATAATCTTAAGTGTGTCCATGAGAATGCTGCCGAATTAGCCTGTCTGTATGTTTGAAAAATTCCAGATTTTAATAAAAGAAAAGCAAAAACAAGCTTGTTGAAATGCCATTCATTTCTGCTTACAGAAACAAAACAAAACAAAAAAACAGAAAAACAACAACCAAATTGCCCGTCCGAATCACAAACTGAGGAAATGAATTTATCAACTGTGTCAAATAAAAGGAAATAATTGTGCTGTAGCTATGTTCGATTTATGCCTGAATAAATTATTTTTCACTAAAAGTCGTTCAAGCGAGACGTTTTGCGTTGATCCCCTGAACTGTCTCTCATCTTCCTTCAGATCCTAAGATGTTCCCAAAGGTCTTCTCAAAAATTACTGACCCAGTTAACTGTTAGCTAATACACACAAAGAGGACAGACACACGAAATGTGCAATAAGGTGTTTAACGCTGTCAGGAGATGACTCCAAATTGATTCAAACAAAGAAGACAATACATAAATGAATAGCCTATATAACAGGTATATTAAAAGTGATTTTCTGGCGTATTTTCGTAAGACAAATACAGTTCTGTCACTGCCAGTCTCTCACAATACAGTTTGTTTACATTGAACAGGCTTGTAGTCCAAAATCCGGAGCACTCCGCTGATTAACACGGATATTTTCTTTCTTTAACACTACATTTCCCGCGTATGTCGCGTGAAGAGCGCAGTGGCGCTGTCAGCCCCGATGCTCCGTTCAGGAGCAGTCTGCTGGATGCTGAAGCAAAGCACGGACAAGATGTATGGTGTTACCTTACATAAGACAGGAAGCGTAAGGTTTTTTCCTCCACAGTTAAAGCATAAAAGTTGTCCTATAGTCTGGAAATGGAAAAAGTGGCACACCTATATATTGGGTGGGCAGAGCAAATCTGCACTTAAACGTACTTTCTTCATTGAGGGGAACATTTAACTCCATAGTCTCTCTAAATTTAAGATTTTAAATAGATATTATATATATTCCAGTAATTACGATCGATTTTGTCTTGGTCAGTGCTGTAATCTGCTATAAGTAGCTGAACTGATGCACATGATATGGATATAAATTGCCTTCTCCAAAGAAGTTAATTTGTAAATGTGTATTTGCTACTTCAGAGCTGTGGGATGAAAGTATGAGAACCTGCTTGTTATATAAGGTGAAGTATATACACAGTATGTATGTTGTTGGACAATTTAGACTAAAAAAAAAGCAAAAACTTTATTTATTTTTTGCAAAACAGATATCTATCAAAATGGCCTTTAATTTAAAATAATATTAAAAGTAAATCTCACTTCAAGTCTGACTCAGCAGCTGTTCTGATATCACAAGTCTCCAGCAGATGGAGTTGCGCGTTTGTAATGAAAACTCAGATGTTCAAATTTCCTTTGTAAGCTATCTGATTTAACTGATGATGACTTTCAACTTTTATTTTAATAATTTAATTATTTTTTTAAATTTCAGTTTATGTTGTACTCATATTATATTGTTCTTACATTTGACATGTTCTTGATTGAAACTGTGTTTAATCAAATTAGCACAAAGTATTCTGCAAACCCTATGCATGAGGTTGTGCACTGTATTTGACTTTTAGTTTAATACTCAATTTGATTTAATGCACCTGAGCGTAAGAAGTTCTTTCAAAATTGCATGCATAGTTATTACTTTACTATTACAATCTCAAATAAAGTAGTTTTTTGAAAATGAACTATGTATATACATGTATATATCTTATCAGACCAGTACCAAACTTAAGGTTTTTATTTTTTTTACCAAACAGTGACGCCACTTTCGGACACCCTGACATCAGCCTGTTTATTCCAATATTGCTTCTAATTAAATTTCTTAAAAAACACAAAAAGCTGAACTTTTCCAGATTTTGTTGCACAGCTGCATATTGAAGACTGGAGGGAGTTTT
>JAPZDV010000016.1:2089118-2107012 GCA_029814665.1 Acanthurus lineatus
TACTCTGCTTTACTTTGTGTGTAATATCTCTTATTGGAATTTCATTTTAACTTTGAGTCCATTTTCTCATTTTCAACCCCCAGACCTGTTTGGAACAAGACTGCAATTTTTACATAACAGGTTCCTGGAGCCACAGGAATCAGCAATAAAGACATTTCAGCTCCTGTGTCATTAGCACATATAACCCTGTCCATTTGGCTTCCTGAGACCAACATTCAGTTATTTGAAGTTGACAAAGTTTGTCAACCACAAATGCGTTACTAATGGACCAAGGTTACACCATGTTGACAAAGGTCATATGTTCCAAGTCATATGTTTTAGCCTCCTCGCTTTGGGCTAGGAAGCTAAAACTACCATATTTTACTTTGATGTCCAATCTGTGTTGACAGAAAGTCACTTAGAGCAATAAATTCCTCAGTACCTGAAATATTGACCAAAGAATAGTTTTCCTGCAGGAAAATCTCTTTCTAGTTTGCTCCTCTAGGTAGGAAATGTGCTGCTACTTAAACCAAAACTTTTTTACCCCTTTTTTTTACTTTGTTTAGTGGCTGTTGGCTTCAAAAGCAAGCAAGAGTCCTCAGCCTTTTGATCAATAAAGCGTACACTGAGAAATATATTGCTGGAGGGGGATCCTCAACCCTTATGAGTCATTCACCTCTGTAGTTGAAACAGCAGGGGATCTGATTTGCTAATTTTCCCCCTTGACTTTTCAAACTTTTCTGTATTTCACCGTAATTTGGTGTTTGGAGCACCTTTAGGTTTTTTCTTTAGCTTTTTCATAAAAGCATTAATTACTGCCCTTCTTTTTATCAACTTCCCAATGTATGCCACTTTCACTGTGCTGTGCATTGTCTTAAGACTACACTTCCCTTTTCCTTTTTTTCTGTTTTGCAAGGTAGCTCTCTGTGTATCTCATACCTCTGTGTTTTGTTTGACTATTCTTTGTGGAACAGCATCTAGGATGGTAGTTACAAGTGTTTTGTACCCATCTTTGACAGCACGAGAGCTCCTACACTTGGAGACGTACTGCTCTAACGACAGTATTGCATGTGCCTGAGAACTGTCCACAGAAAGGTCTTTATATTATCCAGAGATGAAGTGCAGCTTCTTTGGCTGCAGCCAAAAATAGATCTGAACATATCACAGGTCTGCCTGCTCATGGTGCTCTCTGACCCACTGGGGCACTTGTTTTTGTGAAGCAACTTCCTTCCTTCTATCTCAATTCTAACTAAAAAATATCATTCCTGTCTCAAACATTTTTACTTGTGTTGTACTTCAAACCCATGACCAACTTAAAAGTTGTAATTTGAATTAATTAGAGGTATCATGGGAATAACACAAGCTTATGCATCAAACAACAATCTCAAACCTAACAGCCTGGACACACTGGCTGACACACCATGCTGAACTGCTTGCATGCCATTGATGTCCACACAGATAGCTTCCTGCTGCTTCTGCTAGCCTTACGTTTATACATAGAGTTTGCCTTTGATACTGTTCATTTATAACGGAGTTCACAAAGAGAGAGAGACAAAGAGGGCACCAGAAAAATACTGCTCTTTACCAATGTTTATGTTTATCTGTTTCCCACAGATGTTTATATTAGTTTTCATGAATCCAAATCTCTAGATAACTGCATAAGTGGCACAAAGTGACACAGGCACAAAATCCACAGACTCATTTCTGAGCAAATATTTAGTTCAAAATTTAGCTGTCTGGTTTGAAAATTCATGTGAGAATAACCCACCACAGAATAATCCACAAACATGATGAGCATAAATAAACAGGATGATTTAAAAAATTACTCACCCCTTGGGCCTCTGTACGTGTGTGATAACACTAAATTACTCCTAATGTTTTGGCTTGCTGAAAACCGTAACAGTAATTGGACTTCTTTGTTGTTGACTCTAATCCTTAATAAGTAAATGAAATGCATGACAACCAAATTCTGTCCAGTTTAACTATGTTGCACTTACAAAAGTGTTTCCCCCTGTGTGTTCACCAAATGCAGCTTATAATATAATTTCCTTAAAGGGTTCTAAAATGTTTTCTTAAATCAGAGGCACAGAAGTTCTAACAGAATTCTATGACACACATGCCCCCTCTCTCTCTCTGATACACACACACCCACACACACACACAGACACACACCAAGGCCAAATTTTCAAACTGATTCAGGGAGACGAAAGGCACACAGTTTTTTTTATGGCTTGTATTGAAACTATATTCCTATAGCAACCAACTGCCAAACTTTTAATTAATATTTACAGTAATTTAACTGCATTGTATTTGCTTGATGATTGAAATTGAATGTCATGCCAATGAACATTACTGAAGTTTACATTAGTGAGAAGGACATGAACACTCTTACATTCATTCATCCTTTACTGGTTGTCATTGGTTTATCCTTTTATTCTCCCCAATGAGAAGCTGGAGCTGTCAGTGTGTGTTTACAAGTGTGTGTGTGGGATCTCTCCCCAGCAAACTGTATCTTTTTTCATGCTAGACATAACAGGGAGGGTGTTCCCTCATGTTTACATGCATAAAAACACACATCCACAGATTGTGACACCACAAAACACCAGCTTTCAACCACTGCAGGGTTTTTCATTTGTTTGATCTACTACTTCTACTGCACCATATATCTAATTTAAGGGGGGATACGTTTGCAGGAGCAGAACTAAATGATACAGGTGCACCTACTTTTCTGCTTGTCTGTCTCACTTGAATACACACATCCATCACACACCCATTTACAGACTGGTGAACCACCCTGGGTAAAGTGGTTGCAATCTTGCAAATGGATAGATGGCTCAATTTTATAACTCCATTTAGAGCTGCTCTCACTCTCTTTCTTTCAGTTCACAAAACTGGAACGCAGATGCACAAACTGAAACACTTAAGTTTAGATACAGATATTCTGTCGATTATGTTTCTTACCATGTAGGGCAGTGCAATACAGACCTTTTACATCATGTATTTTGAAGTCATATTTATTAAGTTCTCAACAGCTCCACAGCATCATAGGGCACTGAGACTCTGCACTGAGACTCTTAAGGGTTCTTTAAAACCATATTGACAATCCGAGTTTAATGCATTCTGTAACTGAAGGTTAGTGTGTATCATCTCTGTCCACACCCAACAGTGATGTCATGCTGTACTGACACAACCTTACAATGCACTGAAGCAAGATGAGATTTGCAACCAATTGAAATAAATAAAAACAGGATTTTTCAGCTGCTCTCCAAAGAGAAAAATAGATTTAACACATCAGATTGTGTATCAGGTGTCGAAGAGATCATCCCATTTTCCAAGATGTCCTATTTTATCAACCTGAGTGTGTCCATGATGTGGAAACAACATGGATTTAATTCGAAACGTGTACTCCAGTTCACTATGTTTCTGCATATATGATGTCAAATTTAACAAGTTGCTAGCATAATTTCACAAACATTCCAAATTGTTGTTTCAACTTGACAGTTAACATAATTTTCCCAGGAACTCATTCTTGTGTTGTAATGACATCACATGAATACAGGATTAGAAGGAAGTGAGTTTCCTAAACCTGTGTTGCCTGCTCCTCCTCTTTGCTTCAGGCTAGCAGCACCCATCTAGATTAGCCACTACAAACATAACACACATGGAGGTCTGACTAAATTCCTTGTGGCCAAGTTGTGAGTCATGTAGGCACCAGGTTTTGACAGTAGAGAACAACATGTGGGGTATGATTGACAGTATCCCTTGCCAGCCATATCATATGTTTGTGAAATTACATTTCACCCTGTCCCTCTGGCTGCTGTAACTTGAAACATTGAGACATTTTTCCTGAAATTTGTTTTTGATATCTACCATTGACTGTATAAAGTTGGACTCCCTGAAAGCTGCACCAATCAAGTCATAAGTCTGCCTCCCTCCATGTCAGGAACGTAGGATGGCACTGTTAAGGCCAGAGAACTGACAAATCATTGGTTTGTAATGGAGTTAACCCTGTATGGTCACAAACCAGTGCATCCTAGTTTTTTCGTCACAATGTGAATATGACCCACATTTCTGGCAGTAAATTAGCAGTACATGAGTGAAAGGTAGAGATGAACCTGTTTAAGTTAAAGAGCATTATATTCACCTTAAAAACTCCTTTTGAATGTCTGAAATTAAGCAACTTTGGACGTCATATTTTGCATTTGCGCACACTCACACACTCAATTTTACCTGAGGGCCTCCTTTGAACTCAGCTTTATGACCAGCAGTTGGACTTGGGATTGGGGTCAATGGTGCATTATAATGGCACACACATGTATGCTCAGACACACTGACAGAGCTAGATTGAGAGTCCCACATCATCAGCCAGGATCCATCAGTGGGCTTTTGGGACATTCTTTTATCCGTTTTTAACCACACCAGTATTTCCAGTGGAGATATGGTCACCTGAGCCTTTAAAGTGAAGCTCCTTACATTAGTCTGGTTCACTTTAGCGCTGCACGCTACTCACACATCACGCAATAGACTGCTATATAATGACCAAATGGTTTGTTTTTGTACTTTAAATCTTGCAAGGTGTGATTAATAAATTGATTTTTTTCTATTATGATCATAATTTCTAACAATAACAAAAACACTATGCTCACCAAGCTTATTTCTGAAATCTGGCAGCATTGTGACATTGTTAAAAAAAGATGTGTGACAAGAAACATGAGCTTCAAAAGGTTTAAAAGAAACCCTCAGGGAACTTATTAAGAAGAGGAAACAAAGTTTAAGGGTAAAATTATAACCCAAGTGTGCGCTTTAAATTCCACAGTTGGCACAGTTGTAAAACCCACCACAGCCTACAGCCTCACCTCTTAGTTCAACTTTGACCTTTCTGTTACCTTCCCAGATCTAAGATTGGAATTAAAATCCCACCTGGGTCTTAGGTTAGTTAATCTTTGTCTAGTTTTTAGTCTGTTATGAGTTGTATATGTCAATCCACAAACACCATATAATAAAGTTGCAGTAATTAGCACTTTTCCCCCCAGTCTTAGCTCATGATAACAGACATTGGAGGAACTCATTCATGCTTTGATTTTTCCTCTGTCTCTAATGTCACTAACATACTTTTTTTTACACTCTTGTCTCACACACGAGTGAAAATTGTAGCCACATGTGAGACTCTCTTAACCAAATTACAAATCTCATTGTATTTTTCTAATTTTTATTTGCTAGATACTAATCTAGGAAGGCCTTACTCCAGTTTAGAGAGGTTCAGTACTTCTATGAACAAATCTTGAACTCCTGAACATTCAGGTTAAACTGATAGAATCTCTTTTAGCAGTGAAGCTCCTCTTACTGAGAACCGAAATGCTTGAAACTTAAACAGACTCTTGTCTTCTCAACTGGGATTTACATAATGGGTATTTTTTCGCAACAAATTAGCTCTTATGCTTCAACTAGTTTGGTCTAAATTCTTTGAACTGTGATGCTATCTAGTGATCCAGCAAATGTTTTCAACAGTTTTGAGTGCAGCCGTTGTTATTGAGAAATGTAAATTGATGAATTTTGCCTCTTTACAAGTCCAGATGGAAGATGGTTGTTTAAAGGAATTAAATCAGGCTGGTTGGTGGTCTGAATTCCTGCACCGAATATGAGTATGGAAGAAAGGTCAAGATGTTGCATCAGAGTAATAAATCACCCAGAGCATCCGCTCAGCTGCTCTATCTCTCTCCTTCCTTGTCCCTCTGTAGGAAGTGAATAAAGCATGTTCAGGATGACAGATTGGGCTGACAACAGAATGCTGCAGCGTGCACAAATCTCCACAAACCTCTGCAAAGTGCCCCTCGCTGAAGGAAGGAGAGGGGTTTAGAGGAAAGAGGAAAAGGGAGGAAATCTTAATCTTTCTGCAACTGTGAAGATGTTTTCATGCTAAATTTAAACCCATGCAGATATCTGTCTCCTTGCCTTATAGAGGTTTATCCAGCATAAGCTAGAGCAGATTCCACAAGCTGAGCTGTTTCTTTTTTTGTACCGTTACAGTATTTTATTTCTGAGAGATGATGTTGCTTTTTCATCATTTCAGTGCCATGAAAGACTTGCTCCTCAGGAGGACATTGCAGAAACTTGTGGCTAGATTATAACAACGCTTAATGCTGAATGTCATTTTTCTCATTGAGAGGGGAAAAGAAGCAGACTCATTGTTTTTTTCAGTCAGACAGTCAGTTTCAAAATATGAGTGGCATTTATTCAATATGTGCCAAAAAAAGCTAAATAGATTCTCATAGCAAAAGGCCAAAGAGGGATTGTTTATTTTTATTTTTGACATTTTGATCCTCGTAAATGTCATCATGTGGCTCTAAATTGTGTTGTTGCCTTATTATTTTGGCTTTGCTGGAAGCAGCAGCGCTCTGTTTTGGTCCCACTTTTGGATTTGTTGTAGGTGCCACTTGGCAGCTCTGGTGCTAGATGATTTGCAATGCAGATCATGTGTCTTTCTTTTCCTCACACACACATACACACACACACACACACACACACACATGAGCAGTGCCTGCTGCTGAGTCACATGGCAATGTCCACAACTGACATTGTTCCCTCGAGGAAGCTTTCTACCATTTACTGGGCATTTCCTTTGGTTTATGTTCCAGCGATGATCCGTCACAGCTACAAAACACAAAGACAAAAGACGAGGGGAATTGAGGAAGTGTGAGAAAGAAGGAGGCAGTTTCAGAGATGAAATGAGGCCATGATCGCTGCTCAGTCCCTCTGGCATGTGTTTCTGCTCGCTGACAATCAGCCCAGCTTGAATACACTTCTCCGGTACATCCGGTATGTTATTTTTGGTTGTTTCTAATAACCTCCTCTAATGGCTCCTGCTGGTCTGGCCTGACAGATTAGACACCATTCACCTGCCATGTTGTGACTTTGAATGCAGCACATGCTGGGCCTGTCCTCTCACTAGCAGGGTTCAAGTGACAGTTTCTGCTTCTTGGCCAATCCTGAGACCTCGATTGACTGATATAATGCAGTCAGGAAGGTAATAACACTAAAGCCATTCTACCAGCTCCACAAAAGCTGTATTTAGCCATAGCTAAATGCTAATGTCACCATGTTACCACGCCCACAATGACAATGTTATTTTGCTGATGTTTGAAAGATGGTAAGCATGCTAATCATGTGACTTTAGTTTGTTAGCATGCTAACATCTGCAAAAAAGTACCATACAATGTACAGCTGAGGCTGTAATTACTTTTGTAAGTAGCTGTTCATCAACTAACTTTTTGGATTTCTCAAATGTTTGACCTGATGATGACACAAGATGAAAAATATGAGAGGAAGAGGATTTATCATTTAAGTGGCCAAAATAACTGGGGTTTCCATTGTATAGATGCTGAGATATTTGAACAGATCACTAAAGATCATAACCTGTTGTTAGTGTCAAAAGTCAGTTAAGTAACCAAATTAATTAAATTTTTATACATTTTTACATACATTTTTGTCTCAAATTTTGTGGCAGTCTTCAAATCATTTCACTGACATCCACATTTATTGTGGTGGCCATAGATGTATAGTCAGGGTATCATTTACATAATTTGGACACATCCTTTGACAACCATGGATGTTAGAAATACCAATTTTTCTACCAGACATCATTTTTTAAAACTTTTTATTTTGTTATTTTAATTTTAGTGAAAGATGAGTGAAAACCGTAACCTGCTGGTGGTGCTACATGAATGACAGTCATTCTCTGAGAAAAACAAATGCCTTTACAAAATTTCATGTCAGTTAATAGTTGTAGTGACATTTTAATCAAGACCAAAACTGTTAACAGTAAAACGGATGAACAAGCAAGAGATCACAGTCAGATTCATCATCTGAGAACCATGAAAATCAGTACATAATGTGGTTAAATTCCTTTTTTGACGTTGTGATATAACACAGAATAAATGAAGACTCTGGCCCGCTTTTTAAGCTAGATAGAGTTCGAAGATCATCACAGTCATTACAATTCACTCTCCATGAATGTCTGTACAAAATTTCACACCAATTCTGTTGGAGCAACCAACTGATGCTGTAATCCCTAAAAGTTTGCAGCTACCATTGATCTTTAAAAAGCTGCTTAAAATTTGTACTATTTAGGCTGATCCACCATAGGAGTGGTCTGTTAATTTATCATTATAGAATATTTTCCATCAGGTCATGTTCTGAATGCTTGGCGAGATGCCTAATGAATCTGCCTACTTACTTCACCATTGTGGAAGCGTCCATTGTTTTACTGAGGCTCAGAAGATGGAAAATGTCCAGCATCATTACTATCACCCTAAGGTGACCCTACAGCAGCTCCATGAAGAATGACCTCATTGTTTCTTTACACTGGATGTACAGTGTTCTGTTACATCACGCAACCATTTCCTGTATGATCTGGTTATAGAAATAGTTCGGGAGTAGTTAATTTCTCATGAAACATGTCAAACAGCTGATTAGTGAGTGAAGTCACACTACATTGTATATTATGTATAGAGACCTCAATATCATCACGTCGGCCTCTTTACAGGAAACTTAACCACTTTCTATCTATGTCCTTTTCTGCTTTACAGCTAAGGACCAGAGTGCTTCTGAGTTTCCTTTCATTTGTGACGGTGACTTCAGAGTTTCTTTTTTATTATACTCTGTTTACATTATTTTGTCCAACTCCTCTCTGTACATTGTGTTAACTATGTCCTTACCTCTGTGAGTATGAAGCCAGTTGGATTACAGATGGTGACGAATCCCTCAGGCTAAGTGTTGTCCCTCTCTTAATATTGATTAAATATCAACTTGGATCAATTGTAAGAGTTAAATAAATGCCAACACACAAAGTGGCTCAGTAGGAAATCACCTTGAATATAAATCAGATATTTGGACAATCTACAGTAGGACTGCACGTAGCTTCACTGTAGTTACATGTGTCTCGACTCTAGAGCAATGCAGCTAAGGTAGAAAGTTAGAAAAGGGAATCTGTAATCCAAGTCTCACTGTTCATCCTTTGCGCACGCAGGGACTGGCAATTCTGATAGCAAACAATGTAGATAATGTAAAAATATGGAGGAAAAAAGTTCATCTTAAAATCATTATTTCACTCAAATATTATTTATAAATGCAAAGAATGAAATAAACGTCTGCCAGATAGAGGTAAAAATTTCAGATCACATGTCACAATGGCAGATAGGTTTTTCTCATATTGAATAATTGAAATTAAATTAAAATTTCAAGCAAAAAATAGTCAGAGATTGAGGTCACATCCTGCATAATTACATAAGGAGCTACACATTTCTAATGACTAGGTACCAGAGACTCAGTTTCTCACATTTTAAAGCCTTCTATATAGATTACAGAAGTGACAGATTTTAAAAAAAGGGGTTTGTAGAAATGATAAGTATTCTGCAACACTTGCAGATGGTGAATAATGCTCATTTCAGATCCTGTCAATGTATACTAGTCCCACTTAATACTATTAGTATATTGCAAAATTTTTAGTTCCAATATACCAAATACATTTTGTGAGTTAATGAATCTGGAAAAGCGACTAAGTAGTCCTCATATCAAATACTCGCCTACCTGTAGACTACATTTAGTTCCCAACTTTCAAAATGCTGACAAGTCGATGTGACACACACCTTAACAGAATTTCTAATGACAATAACCTTTGGTATTAGCAGAGGGTTGAAAAAGAAATTTGTCAAGCTGGGTACATTTATACTTGTCTCTGCATGTTAGTGTTGAGGCACATAATGATTTATATTCAACAGTGGCTCTGATTATCCATTACGTTTCAGGAGTGACCTTCAAAGTAGGGCTGTGTTCACAGAGTTTTAGCTCCTTGTATATCCACCATCTGCACAGTCACATGGAGGTATTGACAGTACCCAACATGAGATATATGCCACTTAAATGTCCTTTATCACTTTTAATACTGTGCACTCATAATGCTAATATCCACTAATGCTAGAGTACAAAATCCCTAGTTTAGTTATGACTGAGCTGTCAAAGTTCAGTTTGGTGTGGACAGGGGAGACAGAGACACGCCCAGTGACAGTTTACCAGGATGAGGTGTAATTCTTGAGCTGCAAATGTGTCTATTTATAACAGATAGCTGCAATAACTCAGAGAGGTGGAAGAGAGAGAGAGAGAGAGAGAGAGAGAGAGTGAGAGGGAGAGAGACATAGGGAGTCATATGACCGACAGCTCATTCCAGAGATAGTGACGGACAGACCGCTCACTCTCTGCTCCCACCTATTATTACACCAGAGCGTGTGGAGGATGTGTCGCAACACCATCAGAGGACTCTGAAAAGATTTTGGGATATTGTGTGTAATTACTGTCACTTCAGGACATAACAACAGACCACATTTGTGAAAATAGTGACAAGGAAGATTGACGATGCCAGAGGAGAAAGGTAATAATGACCTTTAATCACCTTTAATGAGATGTGTGTAGTATGTTCACCTGTCAGAGAGGAAAGAGTTTTTAGCTAATGATTAGCTTGTATTAACCAGAAATGACCCATTATCTCTTTAACCTTATCTTAAGTGGATGTGACTGTGTGCTAAAAACAACAGATAGTAAATAATAATAACCCTTTCATTCAAAAGTTGTAGTTCATATGAGTGGGTTCAGAGCAAGTATGTGTATGTAAATAGTAGTTAACCTCCCGCAAAACAGGCCCTCTATTATATAATCTGAGTCAGAAGTGTATAGCACTTTCCCTTTGAATATGGTGTGCAAATGTGAATGACAAAAACAAGCCTGTGGTAGCGGGCTGAATGCTTATGCTGCAGGTTGCCTGCACCATCCCTGGCAACAACAGTGTTGTTTTGGTCCCCTGCCTGCATCTCTAACACTGGGAACTCAGCCATTTGGGCTGCTTACAAAGGGGTAAGGCCCAGTTGCTAAGTAGAAATTACTATGATATTCCTCTAGTGATTTAAAGCACGTCTTTAGTATTGCATAATGAGGGTGGAGTGACCTTTCTAGGCTTTAGCAAATTTTATTGTCTTTGCACCCTCTGTATTCATAATGCAGTAGAAATGTTGCCCCATATGTTCCTACAATATTTATATGATAAGTAAAAGTTTGCTTATGAGTGAAAAAAAACCCAGAAGTAGAGGATATAGTACCCTGCCTTGATGGTGTGAATAACATTGCGAATTTACTATAATAAAGAGCAGTACTTGTTATTCAGAATGGCCCACTGCGGAATAACATTTACCACAATGTTTTTTTAGTGTTTACTATTTACCGTCATCAAATTGTGTCAAGCACCCAATTCAAATTCACATTTGTTGTTATAATAATGGCTAAAATTGTAGCCTTGAAATATAACTTTGCTTAATGGTTCATTCAGTTAGTTTTTACAATTTTTTTTGTTTGTTTTTTAAAATTATGTTATTTGTACAATATTTTTGTTTTTGTTGTACTCAAGCTCAAAAGTGACGTAGAAGTTGTTGTCAACTCCTGCAACAAAAAAAGTAGCAGGTGCTCTGTGTCCACGACATCTGTGTTTTCTTTACACTATATTAAGATGTTTTTATATATAAGTAAAAAATTGACTGTGATGTAAGTATGTGAACTGCATGCAGCTGTAGCTTCTTGTAAATGGTGAAATTTTTGTTATTCACAGAGGGTTCAGATGTTAATAGCAAGCTGTTGGGTCAGTCAAATTTTTAAATATTTTTTTGTTATTAGTTACCTTTATGGTACATTTTGTTCATTTCTCTTATTATCTTTTAAGTTAAATATAAAATTTAGTGAAAAAAGAAAGAAAAAAAGGTAGAAATGAAATGGTAAAAAACTACTTTTTGTATTTAAGTGGTTTGATAAACTATGTAGCTCAAAGTTGAAATACATGTATCTCCAGCTAGGCTTAGGTACTTAAATAGATGCACTTTCCACTGTCTGCTATTAAAAACTAGCCCCACTGTTGGCCCTCATAAAACACCACAAATATTTCCGCTCCTCTCCAGTGTCTTGTCCTGAACAGCCTTGTTAAAACTGACCCAGTGTTAAGTCTTTGGCTGTGCGTGTAGTGTAAAAATGCGGGGCCATAAATGTGTTTTGTGTTGAGCAGGGGCGGTGTGTGCGCTGCAGTTACAATGTGACGAAGCTTGTTAAAGTTCTGTGGCGAGGACATTCAGGCGACACACCCACACACACTCACACACGCAGGCCACGTGCTTCCAAACACAAACACATGAGTTCACTGTACATAGACAGAAACATGGGCTTAAAGTTGGAGCAGTGATTGTTGGTAGTGTTATTTTGATGCGTTCATTCTTGTTCTAATTGAGTCAAAGCTAATAACCAACAGTAAAAATGCGTAGAAATACACACATTGTTCTGCTTCATACTTTATGTCTTCTAGACATTAGGTCAACAGGCACATGCATGCAGTCATACACATACACACAAACACAAACACACAAACAAACATAAACACAAACACACAAACAAACCCACACCACTTTAGGCTGTGTCTTAGTCTTAGCCAAGGACAGTGTATCCTGGGTGTGTGATGTAATGGCTGGCTGGTTGTCAGCAGTCACAGCGACGCCCGTCACTATTCTGGACCCACCAGTAAACAAACCATCTATGTGTCTGTCAGTTTACTAACTTTACCCCAGTTGACATTTTATATTTTAAGAATTTAAATCGGTAATTTATAATATTTTATTCCCTTCACAAAAAATATAGCTAGGAAATACATGAAATTGTAAACAGTGAAACACTGATAAATATTATTTTAATTTGCTGTTTACCTCAAAAGAAATCCTATGTAACCTCAGCCCTGAATGACTGGTTTGTTTTTGAGTGTTTGCTTCATGTATCATTGTCAGCATATCTCATTTTGAGACATACAGTTTGTTGTAGTAGGACTGAGTCAGATAAACTACAGTGTATTTGTTGATTTCAATGAAAAACATGTCAACTAGTGCCACATTGTGGATCATCAGTGTTTAATAGTTTTTGACAACAATAGAGCCCTGTTGCACAGAGGAAGAAGGTCCATAACAGGCTTTGATACACACGCAGTACTTATCTGTAGAATAACCAGCATTATCATTCAAAGCTGTGACAGGAACATTTTGACCAAACCTGGAAATGTCTTGAGTCGGTGTCCCAAGATAATTTCCCTGTAAACTTGTTTTGAAGATCAACTCGTTCTTATGGTGTGTGTTTATTTTTGAAGCACAGATTAGATAAAGGACATTATGCAGGTCCTTGGGGTCACAAGTTGACGGGGTGTTAGAGATTCCAGATTAGATTCCATTAATTTAGAGCTGTTTGTTAGGCCATCATGACTGTTAAGCCCAAATTTACTATCCTTTTTTTTTCTTTTTTGGCCTCTCAACAAAAACAGTGCTAAACATTATAGCATCCGTTTCACTTTCTTTGCAAAGTTGTTGCTGGCTTTAGTTATCTGCAGTTTAGTGCTCCTGAGATAGACTAAAGTAGGCTTTATAAAGGTTTTTTTTTTTTTTGCTTTTTTATCTTTACAAACTCATGCTCTTTAGCTGCTTAATGTTCTACTCTGTTCTCCAGCTGGTCTCATGTTTTACTCTGGGCAGGTATTGCACAGTGACTTATCTAAAAGATTTCAGTGAAACAGCAGCCTTCTGCAACTGGAAAGGTTGTTAAGAGCTGTGAGAGGGAATTAAATTATTTTATTTGTAAAACTACAGTGCTGCACTGTTCACTGAATGTGCATAGGACTGCTATTTCATAAATATATCCTTTTACATGATACTTCTATAGATATTGATGATTATAGCTTTAAAAATACTTTTTTATAGTTACTAAATAATGAAATATGAAGACTAATGCTTTTTGTATTGCATTGACTTCCTCCTATTTCTCAAGTAGGTGGTGAATTATCCAGCTGTCTGACTAATTGGGGTCGCTCTGTTCTCAATTAGCGACTGTATAATGTGTCTGCATGCACTTCAGGGAAAGTAATGTCCTATGGATGCACTGCTGATTTTGTCTGAATCCAGCTGCTGTTATGCCAGCCTCTCACCCTTTGGTGCTAAACTTGCTCGGCATATGCCATTGTTTTTGCCACCAGATCGGCTCAAACAGCTGACACAATGCTTTCCACTATGCAGCTCTATTCATGAGTCATGGTGTTTCTCTCTGGGTTGAAATGAATGGCCTGCAAGCAAACACTGGTCCAATCCCTCACTGTCTTTTCATCAGAACTCTTTCATTCCCTCCTACACTGGCCTTTGTGTCCCCCCTCAGTCAGCTTTCATGCTGATTAACAGTTTCATACACATTTATATACACGTGCAGACACACATGCACCATAACATGCTCAGCTGTTGAGTGGTTTTCAGATGCATCACGCTGCCTGTTCTACAGTCACACGATCCCCGGTGTTATACAGCACTTTCACCTGAGCAGGCTAATAATGAGAGCACTGTATCAATTTTCTCTTTTTTCCCTTTTCTTTAATGCTTTGCCATCTCACTGTCTTTATCTTCATCTTGGTCTAAAAATGACTTCAGTCCCCAGGCTCAGTCTGAGTTACTTCTTTTCTTCTTGTCCTTGTTTCTGTATCTTTCTCTCTGCTAATGATTCTCTGCTCAACCAAGCATGATGTGTCAAATCCTTCAAGACTCTCAACTAACATTATCACAAAAGGAGAAAGTGCCGTAAATTAACATCCCTTTTTATTACTGATTACTAATCTATGTCATATATTAAACAATTTCCTACCTGATTGCCACACAGGATACTGGGTGTTCCTGAAACACCCAAATCTGAACCCCAAGTTTTTTCAGTAACAACCTTTTTAAAGGAAGATCATTGTTGTGGTTGATAAAAATGCAATCATTTAGTTATATTCCAATGGCGAAACACAGTAGTCTCCTCCATGAGTTTTTGTTACCTTCCTCCTCATTCCATGAAGGTCACACTATTTTCTGCTTTGACACTGACTGCTGGCACTGAATGTAAATCTTGATGTACGGACACGTCCAACATGGATGCAATGCCAGGAGAGATTGGAATGGACATTCACTGGTCCCAACTTCTGTAATGTGAGGACATTTTCTTTGATCTATTTTATTGGAAACTGAATACCTTAAAGTTTTGCTTAAGGGCAAAGACAATAGAGAAGTATATAAAAATTTGGCTGCAATGTGGGAGGTTGGATTAGGGATTTTCTCCCATTCAGCCAAGGTGGCATCAGGCCTGGCTCACATTAGGCCTTCCAGCTCATTGCAGTAGGGTTTGAAGGTTGAAGTCAGAGCTCTGAACACTCCAGCTAAGCTCCCTCACACCAAACAAACACAATTTCTTAATGGATCTGACCTTGTTAACAAAAAATTGGTGAAACAGGAAGAGACCCTCCCCAGTCTACAGAATGAGGGAACAGAGGAACACACAACATTGCTCAACATTTACTGAAAGTACAGGGGTAAAGGAGCATAATTACTCTCTCGTAGTTATGATGAAAAAAAAAGTTGCAATAATTGAACAATTTTTCGGCAAGACAATCCTCTTAGAGAAGACCCCTTCAACCTTGACACAAATTTGGATGCAGATTATTGGCTAAAATTTCACTTTATGCTGTAACATTGTGACTTCCCTTAGATCAAAGCAAATGGCCCCGATGAAAGTATGTAAACAGTATTACAATAATACAGGTAGTGCAGGATCCTATTTGAGTTTTGACATAGCAGAAATGGCAATACAGATGAATGATAAGGTATTTGTGCTGACTGGACAAAAAAAATTGATTTCACTTAAAACAGTTATGGAAATGTCGCTATAGAGCTGCAGTAACATGTAGGATCATATCTGTGGGTAGTGTTTGTCATCCACGTGGAGGAAGTATTCACTGAGTCATCTGGAAAACAAATGACAGGAATCATTTGTTTTCAAACAAAGAGCATATTCATTAGGAAAGACAACGGTTGCCATGTTTGTTTTGCTTTAGGCCACTTTTGAATATTTTATGACTTTTTTATTAAAGTTCTGATTACTCTTCTGATTACTGTTATCATAAGTAGTAATGGTTTTGCTAGTGCTTGTGCCAGTAATGATAACATAAGCAGTTTTTAATATACCGAATACCCTCCCTTTGAAAATTACTTAACTTGGTTCATCTCAAACACCTTGTTGTTATAAATCATGCCCTTGTCTTTATAAGTGCTGAGACAAGGGTCCAGGGGAGGTGTGAGGTCAGCTTTCAGTAGTGCTTGACCTCAGGGTCAATGGTCAAATGCTGTTTGGGTCAAGTTGCAAACGTGACTGCACAGGTGGACTTTAGAGGAGCTAATTTCTGCGCTTATCTATAATCATATAAGTTACGCAATTCATTCCAGTTACTCGGATTCCTCTGCTCCTTTTCCTTGTTTATACTGCTGAACCTGTATTCAGTGAACTTGGCCTATAGGCTCTGTTCATGTCTTTTCCTTGGCATGTAGAGCGGGTGAGATAATGGAGCGAGTTTTCTGTTTGGAATATGGACAGGAAACTCCTAAGCAGTGAAGTAATGGCTATACAAAGGTAAGGCCAGGTGTCAGCAGCCTCTTAAAAAGTTGTCCCATGGTGTTAATCAAATTATCTAGGTGCAAGACCTTTAGGTGATGTGAATACAACCAATAAAAGACTTAAAGGTCTTAAATTTAGTTTAATAGGTCTTTTAAAATGTTGTACATTCTCTGTATGTTGTGTTGCTGTGCTTAAATCTGCCAATCATGGAAAAGAATGGTCTTTTTTATCCTTTGCCAGTTTGGTTGGGAAAAAACTTGGACTAAAATTAGACTTAAAAGTTGAGGGACAGCCAGTGCAGACACAATGTTAAGTTGAACATATCTCATACCATCTTTGTTCTTGCTGTAGTTTTGCTGGAAAGAAAGTTAAAGACTCTCAAACCAGGGTTATTATTCCATGAAATACATTAGCAAAGTTTAGTCAAGTCAAGTCATATTTTCTTCATATAGTGCCAAAACAACACAAGTTGTCTCAAGGCAGTATTTATGCATTGCAGGCAAGATTCTTTATAAAAAAACCCAAGATTTTCTGATATATTCCCACATTACCAAGCACAAAGTGAAATTATCTGAAAATTAGCTTTTTTATGAAGGCTAATTTTACTCTGCTGGCCTCAGTGCTAACAAATTATTCAAGGTCACAAGTTTTTTCTGGTAATTGCATTAAAACTTTTTCAGTTAAGTTACAATTAAGTGCAGCACAAGTCAACAATTAAGTTTTATGATATTGAACCGAATGAATCTAAATATTCAAACTGTTTCAATGTTCAGAAAATATTTTGTTTTATCCAGAATATAGGTAATACTGCAGCACATCACACAGAAATATGACCCAAACTAAAGAACTCATGTAGAACACTGAGCACAGCCAGAGTTTCTTCCCTGTAAAAACTAAATATAAAAGTAAGAATGCAAACATTAAGTGTGTGTTCATGTGTTTATTCTTAAGAAAGTGAAAGTCCCCAAGGTCAACCGCTCGGCCACCACAAAGTACTCCTGCTGTGGTAATGTGAGCATTTTGATCTCCTGCCAGCCCCTGCCTCTTCTGCAGATGGTTCACACCAGAAATGTTGCAGGGCACCATGGGATCCCCATGAGTTGAGGGAACACTCTATTTTTAGAAAGGCTTCTTGAAATGGCATTTGAGATATAACTGCTTGTGTTTTCCACTGTGCAGTGGCCCAGGGTCCCCTATTACATGTGACTGTTCTTTAAAAGCCTTCTCATTTAAATGCATCTCACCAAGTTGTAGGAAGAGATAATGTAAAATGTTGTTTCTCTGCTGCTGTCAGTGTGATGCGAGCTTTGCATTGGGAGATTCTCAGTTTCAATCCAAGCAGCAATATTTAAACTGTGTACCGTCTTGTTTATTACAAGTGACCTTGAATA
>JAPZDV010000016.1:2107442-2117954 GCA_029814665.1 Acanthurus lineatus
CCCCCCCCCCCCCCCCCCCCCCCCCCCCCCCCCCCCCCCCCCCCCCCCCCCCCCCCCCCCCCCCCCCCCCCCACATGCTGCTGTGCACAGCTTAGTCACTCTCTGTCCTCATTACTTCCTTAAGTCACCTACATCTAACTAAATTACAGTGTTTCCACTTCCTACTTCTTCTTCTTCTCAATTTTAAAAAGGACAATTTTGTTTCTGTTATTGGCTCCTGCTACTATTCTGTAAGAGCACAGAGCTTTTAAGACATTTTGCTTGCAGGGACAGAAGGCACGTAGTTGAAAAATATGACTTTGATATGTAAAAGTTTGTGTTATGTATCTACTCAAAGTTTAATACCTGTTTTTTTCTTTATTTACTATTGTGGGTGACTGGTAGCAATGTAGGAAATGATTCAAGTGCATTCTTGGAGAGGAACATGGATATCATCCAGTTAGAAGAAACAGTGACTAACTGTAAACTGAAACAGTAAACTAAGGGAATTATGGACTTAATGAGGAAACGGTAGGGAAAACAGTACCATCCTCTCCTGGCGGGATGGCAAAAAGATATATTATTACTCAGATTGCCTTGAATTTTAAAAGGCCTGGAACACAAAGATCCAAGTCTCTGCTCTGCCAAGAACCCAAAGAAAGACATGACTAACAGCAATTTAACGCAGGTTCAGTGGACCGCTGATTATTCATTTTCTTAGCTAACTGTATCAAATATAAACAGCAAACTCCTCACTGTTCTCCCACTGGCACATTGTTGGACTCTTACAACAAACCACTATGCCTGTCTTAGTTACGTGCAGCCTGAGTGTTTGCAACAGCTTGCTGGATTCTACATCTGGCCCAAAAGATCATCTCCTGTCTTCTTTTCATCCCCCCTCTCCTTCTCTATTTGCTGTTTGAAGAGGAAGCAAAGACACTGGATCCCCCCCAACAGGTGCAAGGGTGCAGCAATGCACGCTGGGTCAGATCAGGAGGCAGAACCCCTCCCGGCTCCCCTGTGACTACCAATCCTTGCTGCCTGCCCTCCTCCCATCCCCTGCTCGCTTTTGGACTGTTGTCTTTTCCAGATGGTTGCAATCAACTTGGTCTCAAACCTTTTTTACGAGGATTCAAGACTTTCCCCTCCTAAATTCTTGTCTTTATTGGGTAGCATGCCCGCATGTACACTCAACACGGGTAGCTTCAATAAAACGGCACCTCCTACCAACAATAGAGTCAAGGCAACGGTGTGAAAAACTCATACTCTTCTCTTGATTCAATTTTAGAAGTTTGAAGTTATAAGTACTTTTTCAAGTCAGAGATTGTGATAAAGACACATGGACTGAATATAAGCAGCTCTGTAAAGTTTGGCGTCATCCAAAGAAAACTTCATAAAGAATTTCCTTTCGCTATATTTTGATTATATTTGCTGAAGAAAGTTCGCAACCACAAAGATACATTATTTCACTTTCTGTTTGAATAAAAGTCAGATTTGGTAATTGGACAGAAAAGAAAAAAAAAGACATAAAGCCTGGCCAAGTAAAATGATGGAAGGTTATCATGCTAAAAAGATCTGAGGAGGTTCGGGAGGCTGTGTTTGTCTTGGAAACTCAGACATACACACACACACACACACACTACAAAGCTGAAAAATGACTTTGTTCCCCATGCTGAGTGAGAGATCCTTGTAAAACATGCTAAAGAATGTGTTGCTTCTGCAGGTCTGGAAAGACTGGGGGCTGTCTTTACTCTCCTGTCACATTTCTCTCAGGCAAACTGGTCACGAATGGGCAAAAGCTTTGCTGTATGCAGAGGGAGAGATATTAAAAGACACTTGAACCAAAACGTGAATTTCACCACAAACAAACTGGACCTTGCTTTGTGCTTTCTAATTTCCTCTTCTCCTTCTACTGTGCCTGCTGTTGAAGCATCAAGGTGTTAATTATGTGACTCAGCCCTGGGCAAAGTGTGTCCTTGTCAGCATGAGGCTAAACACAGAGGCAGAGAGAGAAAGTGAGATCACCAGTGTCCAGAATGCCCTCATTGACTTGGAAATCATTTCCATCCTTGCAATTTAGATTTTTTATGGAATTTTGCTCACCGTAGCATTAAAAAAGGCCATTTATACCTTTTATTACTTATATTTATTTTATGGCCTTGAATCATTCTATTTCTTTTTGAATCCATCTGGCTTGGTCCTGAAACACATGTACTCATTAGTACACTAAGAAGAGAAATATTGAAGAATTTTTTACTTATAGCTCTGTACTTTACAAAAACAGAAAGACCAAAGTCATGACCAGTCTTATGTCTTATACATGTACATCACTAACTTGATGCCAGATATTAGATTACAGTCTGAAACTTGGCTTTGTCACACATGTCACAACTTGTTGTTTTTAATTAACACCATGTTTTGTCCTTATTCGAGTGCATTAAACAGTCTTGGGGGAGCAATTAATATTGTTAACAAATTATATGAAAGAAGGCATAATCTCTTATTATAACTTTACATTATTAACTTAAATCAAGAATATACATAAACTGTTATCTAAACTTTTGTTTTTGGATATACTGTAAGATATTACATATGATATCTGCATACACAATTTACCAAATAAAGATGTACTTCTTAATGAAAAAAAAAAGTTCCATGTTTAGAGAGTGAGATTGAAAGATCAATGTCATGTCAATGTTTTGTGCAAAATTTGAAGCTGAACTCATGACATGGTTGGCCAGGCTTGCACTAAATTTTGGATTCTTAACTTGAAAACCATGCTTACCAGCACCGCTAATGCTAGCACATGTTGAATCTTGCTTGTTAAACTCACATTTTAAGAGAAATATTCCAATGTAAATTAGTTATTTTATGGGGTGTTACATACTGGAACTGTTTCTTAGAAAATGATTCTAACCAATGTGCAGCTTCCTGATGTCTTGTCATTGTAATGAGGTTTTGAGGTTTTGAGGCATCTCATCTTCATGCCAGTACAGAAAGCTTTGGTGAAGCCTGTTGTCACTGACTGCTTCTGGTAACCCATGCTATCACCTAAAACTATGCACAGAAGTAATTAGTAGATGGAAAAACTTGTTTGCCAAGAAAGAGTTCCAGAATGTAATTCCCCTAAAATTACAGCTTGTGTTTTTGAATTTTTGTTTGAATAAAGGTTATTAGAGACGTAGTGTAAATGTTCAAATGTGTAAACAGTTTGCTGTTTTTTAACTTTGGAAACCGTCAAGAAAACTGTTTCCCCATGCACAAACATAAGGTTGATATTAACAAACCAGAATGAAGCTTGTTTTTAAACTTCAACTAAAATGGCTGGAATGGCCAGTCTGACCAAAACAAAGTGATTCACTTTGATTGAATAAGTAAGAATCACTGCAAGTGAATCTTTCTTTAGTCTGAATAAAGTATCCCTTTAATTTTATATGGAAAAAGAGCTGCATGTGCCTTTTTTATGGAAAAAAACACTGAAGTTTTAACTTAATCTAAGTCAAAATATAGCACCAATGAAACACCCAATTAACACCCAATGAAGTGAGCAAAGCTGAATCAAGGATAATGACCGCCAGAAAAAAGTTATTGTTGAGTTTCCAGAAAGAATCTCTGTTTGGCTGACAGCTCTTACACCTTCATTTCCTTCTCCTAGGGTCCATAATATATAATGGGAGGAGGTCTTACCCTCCCAATTTAGACTTGGACCACCCTAAAAGAAGAAAAAAACAGTAGTTCATGGAGGCAGACTCATACAATTTGTGTCCTCTTCATCTTTTATCATTACTAATTAAAATATTTTTCCTAATATTTCTGCTTCGAACAATCAAAAACTGAGAAACGGGACCACACCTTGACACCTTTATTAGCTAAAAGTCTAATTTTCCAGCTGCACTTTCATCATTGCGGTAGCTTGCATTCTCATTAAACTCTATGCTCGAGTACATGGTACAGAACCGATGACGATGCTGTATGTTAACGTATGTAGCTGGCTATCTATCCAGTTTAATATACTTTACTTTTGGCACCTGACAACAATTTTATGTGTGGTATGGCCCAGTTAGCTGCTGTGATGGATTTATGATCATCTACAGACTCCAGACACTAGGTTAAAAAGGTTATATACCTTGAGGATTGGAAGACCTTTGTTCTCAAAAGTATGCACGTATGCTTTACTGAGTTCCCTTTACATCCTGGAAAAAAAAAAAGTTCGTCCCAAATTGTCATTGCTTTCTCCAAATCTGTTCTTTTGATGCATTCCCCTTTCCAAGTCCAATTACCGGTTACCATGGAGGCCTGATTAAACCAGTTTGACAACAAGGATGTTTCCTGAAAGTACAAAGAGCCTTTTATTCAGCTGAGAATTGAAAAGCTGATCAGTATGTGAGCATATTTTGCCAGGGTTATGATGAAAGGGGAAAAGGGCGGAATGCACTGATGATACTTTTGGAGATGTTCAACTCTCACAGTATGTTTGACTTGTTGCATCAGACTCTTCAGGGACTTTACTTCATTGTTTTTCATAGCTGGTGTTGACTTAACTTTTCTTGGCACAAAACCTTCTTCCTATGTGAAACAAAGGAGAGTAACTGTAGTGATTAGGAACTGGTCAATGTCAAGACATTGATTCAACAGCAGTGTTTATTTAGGCTGTCTAGGCTTTCCATTTTATGTGTGTGTGTGTCTGTGTGTGTGTCTGTGTGTGTGTGTGTGAGAGAGAGAGAGAGAGAGAGAGAGGGAGATCCATCCTCAAATTGCGAGGATAGAAACCTATCTCCCTAATCACATTATGGGGACTCATCTCCCTTGTGGAGATGAAAAATGGTTCATTTTGACAGTGAAGCCTGGGTTCAGGCTAATGCTACAGTTAGGTTTTGGCTTGGGATTAGGGTCAGGGTCATGCATGTAGTGGTTGTAGTATAGACTACGTCACAAGAGAATAAATATGTATCACTGTAATGTCCAATCACAATTACAGTCAGGTGAAGAAAAGAAAGAGATCATACATTTTTTTCATATCCTTGTCTGATGTGAGATTTTAAGTGATGACTTGGATATTTTTGGATTAAAGCAGTGTTTTTTTTTGCAGTGATATGAGATGGTGCCACAAGACAGTGAGATTTGTGTGTTCATTAGAGTAAAAGGATGGTACTTGAAGCCTGAAGACCCAAATTGGAACAAACATAGTTTAAATAAAAATTGGGTTTTGGAGGCTTAAGTTGAAAGAGATATTTTTGGATTAAATCTTTGTAGGAGCACTTTTTTACATAAGTATCATATTGTAAAATATGATGCCAAAGACAATTCAATTTCCAAGATTGCAGTATGTCCCCCACAATTGGCTTCTCCATTGTGGAAAATCCTTCTGTTTTCAGTAAAATAACTGTTGATTCAGAAATGATCAGTTTTATCTTTTAGTCTTTCCATTTATTTTTGAACTTTTGGCCCCAAAATCAGATGTGAGTGAAATTTCAACAGTAGGGTGCGATTCAATGTGCACATCTGGTTGAACACTATGTATTATGTCTAAATTTAACTGTTAATCTTATTTTTTGCGTAAGAGCAGATTCCACCCACTATGTTATTGCATTGCTGGTCTGTGGTATTTTACTTAATGTTTGCATGATGTTGTGGGCTTTAGGAACTGGCGGGACGGATTAAGACAAAGGGGAAACTATGAAAATCGGACAAAGTCTTAATTCTTATCACATTAGTAGTCATCCACACTGTCTGGTACATGCCAGATTTATCACAAAATATAACAGAACCAAATGCCTATTTAGCTGTTCTCGTCTTTGTTTTGTTTTGTGTGTGTACTTGGATAAGATCTTAAGTCCTCTTCTCCCCATCTCTGTCTGTCCTCAGTGTTTCAGCAGCAGGCTGTCCACAGCCCTCTGGAGCAGCAGAAGCAGAAGCAAAAGCAGGGAGGGGGAGGAGGAGGACCGATCCCCTGTCAGAACTGTGGGAAGCCCTGCAAAGGAGAGGCGCTCCGGGTCCAGAACAAACACTTCCACATTAAGTGCTTTGTCTGTAAAGGTATGTTAACAGCTATCGCCTCTTAACCCTGCACCATCACTGGACAACTCACAACAATCATAATCTCAGAAAAGATTATGAGTCTGACCGGAATTTTGGTTGTAAAGAGGAAACATACCCTCTGAGAGAATTTTATGTATGTAGAACAGATGAAAGTGGACCTTCTTTGAGTCTTTGTTTACAGAAAGTACCAATATGCACCTTTGTAGAGTAACAAAATAATTTTACATGGTCCTTTAGAGGGTAAAAGACCATCACATGGACCCTTTGTCATGCATGTTATATATTATGATGACTTGACATTTAATTTACCAGCAGGTCCACCTCAGCTTGAAGTCTGGTGGTTGCTCTCCACATGTCATATCCCCATTCATACGTACTTAAATATGTTTATTTTTTTGATTTTTTTAGTACTCAGCAGGTTAGCTTTGTAGAAGTGAAAACTAGCTTTTTGATAGACAACCAAGGATCATCTATTAGCTGGCAAGCTAATGCATACATAAGTCAAACATGTTTAATCATGCATGGCAGGAGAGTTATCACTTAGCTGTGGAGAGCAGCAAGCACAAGCCACGTTAAGGCTGGTCTGTGTGATCCTGTAGGTATTTAAATAAAAGAGGGAATAAAAATGAAATGTTTAAAGTATAAAATATATTTTTTGAGAGGAAGAAAGTTGATTAAAGGATCAATTTAAGAAAGAATAAAGGTAAATGTGCCTGCTTACAGAGGACAGCATCCCTTAAACAAATTTAGTGTTTTGGTAAAGAAGTAGTAAGACAGTAGGCATGTTCTTCTATGTTGTTACTCCGACACATGCAAGTCACTTCTCAAGACATTGTGGGACAGCAGGTATCATAGGATTGACCAGCAGCATGAACTTAATGCCAAAATTTATAATCTAAGAAAAATGAAGCAGCCTGGAAGTTTAGTTTTTACAAGTCATAGATGATGTCCGGGTAGAAGAACATTCTATTATAGTTCATCACAAACAGGGACCGTACATAATAACAATAAACTGAAGCACCACTTACATTGGGAGGATGCATGAATTCACTTCAATGTGCCACTCTCTGGTGTTGCAAGGCTTTTACATTGTTGCTATTCTAATTGAATTTTGTGGGGATTGTCTCCTAAGTAGACACTAACAAGCGTCCATTATCAATTTATCACTTTTGTGTCTAATATTGAATCTACATCATTGCAATTCCAATTTACTGATAGTTCAGGTGGAGGAAAATTGAATAAAAAATGTCTAATTGGTCAGTCAGGTCAGATCTATTGCCAAGGTGTAGGTTACATGGTGTGTAAGCCTATATTTCGCATGTATAAATGTGTGTGTATGAGAGAGTGGGCGTGTGTGTGCTGGTGGGTGTTAGTGTTCTTTTGGTGTGAATCTGTACTATAAAGGAGTGTGTGTGTTTGCGCCCCTCCCAGTTCAGACTCTCAGTGTAATCCTTGTGTCAGGCTGCTCTTGTTGTCAATACACACTCCAGTTGCTAGGCTACCAGTGGGGTCGCTACAATGTCGGCAGCTTCCCGGAGTTTGTCGCCTTTAATCTTACGCTGACTAGCAGACTCACTGTCTGTACATTCTATAACCCATCCCCTCCTCTTCTACACTCTCTATCTTTAACTCTAACTAACAAGTAGAGGAGTGTGCAAACCCATGATGCACTAGTGTTGATTGCATTACTTGATCGCAATTTAATCCAGTTTATTACAAGTGGACCTTACAGCTAGCAGTGATTACATAATTGCATATTCACAAAATTGATAGTGAAAATCTGGGAAAATGGTGACATCACTTAAAAGGAGTTCAATGGAGTACTTGCCTAAGCTACTCTAAAACAGAATGATCCTAAGTGCTTGCTACTTAGTTGATCAGTTAATTTCAACCCTCTGAAAGAATCGTCAAAAAAAGTCTCCTGGCTGGCTCACATATGTTTGTAGCTGCTGGAAAACAGTTGATATAGTTTATAATAAACAGTGCTGATATATTCTAGTATGATATATTGTTAATTCTGCTTTTCAGTTGAAGGAGTTTTACTCACCCAAAAGTGTTGTGAGACCAGAAAGGATTATGATTGGTTGACTGAACAGATCAGTGTAATCATAAACTGGGTGGGGCTCAAATATCTTGATGTTGACCTTTACCAAACCCATAGTATTTTTGCCCTATGAGCAGCATCACTAAACATCAAACATAATGTAGCATGATAAATGCCGTTAGTTCTCCATGCCTGCCCCACCATAAACATCAATCTGATACTGTTATTGCATGACTGCTTCTCAGGAGGAGCATACATCTGTATCCAATATGCTCTTGCTAAATACCTACACTACTTACAAACACAAAAATACAAAACTTGTTATGTAACTTTACTTAATTTGATAATAGGTAAAAAAGTTTGAATTTTTACTTTTTTTTTTTTTTCAATTGAAGTTTCTTGTTTCCATTAAAAATTCAATACTTAAAGTACAAGCACATGACACTTTTGAAGACTAGGTTTGTTTACTACATTGATTAAATCTACTATATTTAGAGTATGAAAATATCTGTTTTTAACCTCCCTCATAACAGACAACAATGAATGGCACAACTTCTTTAATACACATTGACATTGATTAATATTTATTGAAAGGCCACTTAACTGTATATTTACTAATTGGCAGCTTTATTTAAGGAGGCCTGATTAGTAGAAAATGACCTTAACCGCTGTGTGCTATGATTTGAAATTGTGCAGCTATTAAGCAGTGAAACTCTAATGCCTTACTAATTGAGTTGACATGTTTTTTTCATGTTGAGCTTTTATGTTTAACATAAAAAGAAATGGAAATATTGTGATAATTACATGCCTGAGGTCATACATACTAAATCATCAGATGTAAATACTTGAAAGTCATTACTTCCCAGTAAGTGAAGGTCATGATTAAAGGCACATAGAGCATGTTTTCCTCAATGGATGAAGTTATTTGGCCAGCTTTCTAAAGAGCTTAATTAGGAAGCATAGGTCTGGCTAATTTAATGTCAGGAATATTAATATCATGTACACGCAGCAGACAGAAGAGTGATGTAAGAGTGCTGCTCACTCCACCCAACACAGAAATGCCTGGCTCTTCTTCCTGTCCATAAATCCAAAGCAGGACTGTATTAATTGAATTTGCAACTTATTAAAAGTGCTGATTATCCCGGCATGGCAAAGGGTGGGGTTGTGTCTCGGTTCAGGGAGTTTGCTTTTAAATGTCCAGATGTGGACTGAAAGGAATCTGAAAGTCAGGGATGAAATTAAATAAACCATAGTGGGCTGAGAATGGCTCCAACTGCTCTATCTGCAGATTAAACCTGAACATCAAAGCAATGAAAAGACATCCGACTCTGTGTCTGCACAAAAGTTCAACACAGTGCAGTGCTTGCTAAGATGTTAGTGTTTTCTTTTAGCACATTCCTAATGGATATCACTTGATAATCAAATCAGGTGACATATCTTCTCCCTTTAGTCTTTAATTTACAGGATATGTACACACACTCTAACAAAGTTAAGCTCACCTCTGACCAACTGCACTATATCGAAGATGTCAAGCTAAACCTGGAAGAAAATCAAGCCCACGACCCCTGACTATACTGCTGTATTTGTGCCAACTACAACTGGCCTGGGTGTTAGCCAGCAGACTAATGGTACCTGATATGAAGAGAGGAACCATCAACGCTCAGCTAGGCATGTGTAATTAACACCAAGCAGAGAGGAGGGCCGGCTTAACGTGTGCTAATGTTAGCCTCTTTAGCATTGGCCGGATATCAAGGTAACTCCGTGCTGCTATTAGTAAACGTAGCCTCAGTGTTTTTAGAGACATGCAAACACCTAACTGCAATATATAGATATGACTGGATTCAAATGCTCGAGGGCTATGGGGCAAAGCTAGGGTGGAAGCCCACATTAACACTTTGCGGTTCAGTGTAAGTGAAGTTGGAAAATGCAAGATCCAACTAAAGACAGAATGATATTGTTGTAAGAATACATGAAGGTTAATATCTAATCATTTAGAATATACTGAAGATTTCAAAACAGAGCTGTAGTGAGACACAATGCTGCTCCGTTAGCCAAGACCCACAGGCTAACAGTCCTTTTACAGGGTTAGCTAGTCAACTGAAATCACATTTGTTTGAATGAGTTTCACCTTGAGCTCAGGATGAGTCATCAAAATGACTGCTTGTCTTTTTTCAAACAAAGAAAAGAAATCATGGAATCTTTTTGGACCCATGGTGGCCTGGAGCCCCTGGACCAGTGTCCTTTGGTACCAGAGTATCTTATTTTATTTAAAATAGTTTATATCTTTTTATATATATATACAGTTTATATCTTCTATTTTGCTACTACTTTGTTATATGCAGTGTTGGAACTAACGCGTTATTAAGTAATGCATTACAGTAACTACGTTACTTTTGCGGTAACGAGTACTGTAACTAATTACTTTGTCAAAATCAGTAACGCGTTTATCA
>JAPZDV010000016.1:2118054-2177022 GCA_029814665.1 Acanthurus lineatus
ACTGAGTTACTTTTGAAAGAAGTAACTAGTAACTGTAACTAAGTTACTAATTTAAAGTAACTTGCCCAACACTGGTTATATGGCAATGTAATTTACTGGAATTTGATCAATTTTGTGAAGTTAGGCGGGAACATTTTCCCAATCAGACATTCTATTAAGTTTTACAAAGTTATGTACAAACCCTTATTAAAGACATGACTGAGATCATATATGAAACTGTGCATTATCAGAAATCAGCATCCCTGTATTTAAGCACATCACATGATTTTCAACAGAAAGACTTACTTTTTGAACTTACTGTTAAACTGCTACCAACATGTGATATACCTCAAAAAAATCCTATACTTAAGCCTTAAGCTTCTAAACATTTGATGTGCACTCATTGCTGTTTTCATGATAGCTGTTGTCAGCAGCAAGCTGTGTGCCTAAGGAAGTGTGCTTTATTTAGGTACCAACTGTGCCTGTCTCCGTATATCCTGTTATGTCTGCTTTTCAGACGCCTTTAAGCTGACACTGAGACACCATCAATAGCAGAGAGTTGCGCACAAAATGACCTGGCAAAACAACTCAGCCAGACTTTTATCCCTAATCTGTTTTCGTTTTCATGAAGGGCCATCACATCATCCAAATAGCATTTGAATACAGCTGGGAATACTCAAATGTGAAAATATGTAGCTACACCCTAATGACGACAGGCCTGTGTGAAAACTGATAAATGTAGAGTAAGAGAGCTAGAAAATGGTGGACTGGTGATAATAAAAGACTCCTATCAGACACAAACTTCCTCTTTTTTCATTCATACCACATTTAAGAGCATTGAGGAAAACGCCCTCACAAACGTGGGAGTGGTGTCTTTTATTGCACTCTGCTTGTCTTTCCGTAAAGCTGAAAACGGTTTTATTTACGAAATAGGTTCAGTCTGCCAAGCTAGTGTGCTTGTCAGTGCCACATGCACGGCATTTAAGAAAACCTAATATTTAAAACCTTCCTGTTGAAAGATTTCTGCCTTGAAATGGTGGATGTTACTTAAGATCTCGGGAAGCCAAACTTTAACTCCTCTAAATTCCTGATTTCTGATATCACCAAAATGAAATTCATGTGTAGGGAAATTGTTCTCAAGAAAATGGCTTAGATGTTGTGGTATGATAGTCCATGGGCAGCTATTTGTATTTACTTCTAAAGAATAGCCTTGTCCTGAGATAGCAGTTACTATCTCCTCCACTTATCCATCAAAGTTGTTATCAAGTGGCTGAAGGTCCAGACTGAGGTCACAGAAGGACCTCTTATCTTCTCCCATTGCTAAACAAAATACCTGGCTAAAAGCTTTCACTCTAGTTAACTGATCTTCACACGGAGATATTGCATTCTAAGAACTCATCAGCAATGAAACACTATCATCCTTTTGGAGAAATGTTGACTGTTGTGTAATTTAACCAGGCTTTCCAGTGCAGACAGGATCTGTCATTGTCCTTGTTGAATGGTTAACTGTACATTACATCAGTTTATTTTAGATCAATGACAACATTATGACCAATGAACTCCTGAAGTTACACCCCTGGTCACCTGAGATTCAACTTTGGACACGAGCTGTATTAAACTCAAGGTTTTGCCATCTGCTTAAACTGGGGGGCAGGATTTATGACATATGATTGTAGCTTCCATCTTTTACAGTCAAAGGTCAATAATTGATGATTCTGCAGAACCCTGGATTAATTTCAGTGATGCTCTCCATTGTATCAGCAGACTTGAATGACCATGACATGCATGTCTATAATGGAACTTCAGTCCCTGACTGAAAGTCATACATGTTACACCCCTGTCCACCTCTCTAAATAAAGGGCACACAGGTTCCTGTATTTGCACTGAACACTGGCCTTGGATGTAATTCTGGAGATGGAGAATTCTTTAATATGTTTGTAATAGGGTGGGTTCTTTTTAGATAGAGCTAGCCTAGACTCTTAAACCCAAAATATGTAACTCTACATATATGCTAACATGAATTAAAGGTCATAGGAGAGCTCAGAATGATCAAACTTGAAACATTTGCTGTTCTATCACAACTATGCAAATTGCCTCTGCAGATGAAGGCCATGCAATTGGTTAAAAGCTGCAAAAAAAAAAAAAAATTCAAGGTCCGGGGAGTGGACTTTTAGATTTATTTATTTTTTTTAAGTTTTGCCTTCAGTGTCTACAATAAACTGTAAAACACTTAGAATTTTTTTGCTTTGCCCTGAGAGAATTTTAGACAATGTATCTTGAGAGTTTATAACTGTAAGACTCAGAAAAGGAAGAAGCTAACTCAAAAAGAATGTAACAATGGTATTTAGTGTGTGGTGTAAAATTACATTTTGAATGTATTTCATGCATCAGTCCTCCTTTGAGGTTGTGACAGATTTATGGATTGCATTGTTTTGCACAACTACCCAGCCTGAGTGTGTTTCTTCCTGGAAGTTGGCTTAGTAAATAGATGTTGCTGGCCACATGTGAAGTCCTGATGGTCGGATCAGTGGTGTTATAATAGCACATGGTTGTGATGTTCTCAGTAGGGTGTTGGCTATTTGATTTTTTTCTTCCTTCTTGGAAGCAGGATGACCAGAACAGACCCATGGGGGAATGTGTGTGTGTTAGTCATTGGGCCAGGAGTGGTGACCTCACACACATGTGTGCAGAGGAGGGGAAGGAAAACATGCACACACTAAAATGAAGCAAAAAGGCAATATTTACATGCATACAATATGCGTGGTTTGTACATTAGGGATTTATGATTATGAAAATATCAGATTTTTAAACAGGTGTGAAGGAAACCTGTTTTTCATTCAATTACGAGGATGTCAAATGCACAATATGTCGTTTCTGCAGGAGGAGGTCTCTCAGTCAAATAAACTAAAACAAAAAATGTAGTTTGATGACGTCCTGAAGAAGTGTGGGATAAAGGAATTTGTTTAATTTATAGTTTTATAGTCACCATCGGAGATGAAAATCTATCCAACTAAGTCAAGCAGAAATTTTCAGAGATGAGGTAATGTAATGAAGTTTCATATTCATTACATATAGTCACATTTGCCAACTCGCTCTCTCACTGTCTGACTTGTATTACCCCAGATGGACAATAAAAAGTACAGATATTGAAATTGAATTTACTTTGCTGGGTCTGCACATTGTTGAACACACTGGGTGTAATGAACAGAACTCAATTTTCATGACAAATTGCATAATAATGGCATTGATATAGTTTTTTACTGACATTTTTATAGAAAAATGTCAAATATGTTACATGATTTAAGCAACCTGCAACCACAAATTCTATTTTAACTGAAACTGACATTTGCAGTACAAAATTATGAGGTTATCTATAAGTTATTAGCTATAAATATAACAAATATGGCGGGTGGTTTGATTGACTGCTTGTACACAGGGCAAGTGTAGAGGGAGTCCATTAGAAGTGTCAGAGTACCTGCCTTGAATTTTTTTTATTTCAAGTACAGTCCCATAGCTGGTCAGAGCAGACTGGAAGCTGTATAGTCAAGGTCATGAGGTAGATAAATAAATAACAACACCCCATCCACACCCTCTGTCCTACCACCCATACATACATGAACTCGCACACACATTTATGGTGAGTCATTGTATATGTGAAGTGCAGTCAAGGTCCCACATTCATAGCAAAAAAGCACATGGCACATGTATATTTAACCCCGCTCACGTTCACACACATGCACAGTGAAAGTCATTGTGAAACATGTGGTAGAGTCAAGGTCAGACTCATGTGGGGACATATATATTTTATAACACTACATCATATCTGTCATTAATGTCTCTGTGGAGGTAGTATGTTGGAAAGATGCTTCATATTTTCTTGGTCTTTTACAGTCACTAACTTACAGACACACACTTTGCAGACTCACTCAGATGTGTCTGTGCATTTTAATTCCACAAGCTCAGGGCTGCTGAATTGGATTAGGCCATCTGTCTTACATGACATGCAAATTTAATTCATTTGTAGGGTGCCATATCCATTATTTTTCTTCTCAGCAGAGGGTCTGAGTGAGTAGCCTACACACACACACGCACGCACGCACACACACACCCACACACACACACACACACGCACATGCACACACGCTTCAGTAAGCAAGCCAAGAATCACAGGTCTGACATATGGCTTTTTAATACAGATATATCGCTTTTATGCAGTGTTATGCCAATTGAACATGCATCATCCAGCATGCACGCTTCGTAACACAAATCAAACACACCCTATCTGTTGCATGACCAACACTGACGACATGCTGGTCTGGTTAAATGCTAAATATTGGAATGCACAAGTTGGATTCTTTAGTTGTGATATCTGTATCTGCTTTATTGCTTATAAACTTAGGTACTCAGCCCTTCCTAACTTAAAATGTTGGAAAACTGTGAGGAATACAGTGAGACGAAGAGGCTAAGTGAACTGCTTTTAAAAAGGAACTAAGAATGTTCACGCAAAAAGGATAAATTCATTTGAACTCACAAAGCTCTTTGAATGACATTAGAAAACTACAGAGAGAAAGATCAAAAAACAGCGTATTGCCTAGCAACTTGTCTAATGTGTGTATTTTGGGATGATGTGCACTGAATGGTGTGTAAAAGCTGTACAATCCTCTTTGCTTAAATGAGTGTGTTTGTGGCTGCAGTTGCCATGGAGTTGATATTGTTAATACAACTTGTCTTCTTTTGTGATGTTTCACCTGTTGTTAAAGTTGAAGTAATTTCAATTCTATGGCCTAATGTTGCTTTTGGCTATTTAAGTCTATATCTTTCCTGTTTTATTTTGTTAGTTTTCTCAATGTGTCATGCTAAGTTCCCCTTTCTGTCTCCCCTCTGTGCTTCCCCACCCTTTTTTATTGATGATTAGTTTCGCCTCATTTGTTTTTTCTCCCCAGTGTATTTAAGTTTTGTTTCTCCCTCTTTGGGTTGGCAGTTTTTGCGTCTGTTTTCCCCTGTCCTCTGCTTCTCCTTGTGTTTGTCAGCATCTTGTCTTCCCGGTTTGAACTCAGTACAGTTTTATATGTTTTTCTACCTCAAAACTTGGATTCTCCTTCACTTTGGTCCTCAGTTTTTTGTTCACCCACTAGGTTTCTGTACTCTGTTATCAGTTTTCTAGTGTAAAACCTTGCTTTTTTGTTTCCTCAACCTTGGAGTTTTTGCTTTTGGTTCCTTTTTAGAATTTGAAAAATCTCACAAAGATTAAACACTGAAGCTTCAAATGAGACAGTAATCTCATCAAAAATAACATCACAAAATATGAAATCTACCATTGAAGGCCATCTTTCTATTTATGTCATTTTCCAGTGTTTGTTACTAGATAGATACACATTCACATTGCTACTAAAAATACTCAGATTTAATACTCAGCTCTAGTTTCAACTGGATTACTGGCATCATGTCCAAACCACAGTATCAAATAATTTTTCTCTGTAGTGTTACAAGATATAAACTAGTAAAACAGATGCCCCATATTTTATTTACAAATCGCAGCAGGGCAGATTTGTTGCACATCCATCCGTTCAAGCATGTAACTTCCTCACCAATTCTACATGCTGAATTAGAGTAGAAGAGTAACAGCCTTGGGTTTGAGATCCTCCAGTGCAAAGAAAACAGATTCAACAGCACACTGAACTCCTCTGAGGACCTCTCTGCGTACGTTTTCATTATGTAAGTGGCTTCACAGTGCATGAGATAAGCCTTCAGAGATGTTCCAATCAGTTTCCTGTAAAGTAATCTGCTTTCTAGCCTCGGAAAGAATCATAACTGAGTTCCTACTCAAGCGTAACCTTTGTACCCACTTCACACTGGCAACCTAGAGTACACATAGTTTTCATTGCAGCACAGTTATTGCTTATTATTATGTAATTGCTTGTAATTACACTGATTTTTTTGGTCACACACAAACTTCCAGTCAGCACAGACCTACATTTCCAAAGGTCAAACCTTCCTGTGATTCAAGGCAGTTTTTTTTTCTTGCTGCAGGCCAAAAGCCCAACACATTCCGTTCTCCTCGGTTTAGTCTCAGGACAGTACAGCTAATTAGCTGCGTCGTGATCTCATCCACCAACGGCCCAAGTGTAAGGGAACACACACACACACACACCCTCTGTTGTCATGGAGATGGAACAGTTTCACAATAATGAAATTGCTGTTTGAATATCACATTTTGTTGTGTTGTTGTGAGGTTCAAGGCTGATTGTGATACTTCTGTGTTTATTTTGAATGGCTGATACATGAAATGTTTCAGTAATTTTTATTATTTATTATTTATTATATTTGTAATATATTTATATATATATGTAACTCTTATCAAGGCTTGTATCTGAGTGAGGGTGCAAATCTTTTTGTACTCCTAAATGCTCTGTTTAAATCAAAAAATAGGAACATTTCTGCATTCTTTTTTTTTCCATTGACAGGAGAAAGTCATTTATGTTTCCTTCGGCTGCAGTCTGTTGTTGAACTACTTCTGTCAGAGCGAAGAGAACTTCACTTCCCACTTGATTAAACTTGAGCTACTGACTTCAACCCACCACCTCGGCCTCACTCCTTTTACCTCTCACTGCCTTTTAAGTTGTTGCATGTGAATGAGGGATTAGGGAATGACAAATGGGAGGGATGAGAGCAACAAGAAAGGGATGAGAAGAAGGCAGCTTTGATGGTTTCCATTAGTAATGACGGACAAACCTGAAAGAGCATCCTCTGTCTCCCTCTCCCTTATGTAATGCACTCAGACACACACTTTTTGATCTGCATTAGAGACTACTTTGCTAGTAACTTTTTCTTCTTTGCAGCCTGCAGTATGCTGCTGTAATGCAGATGGAAAGTATCATATAATATGGTTTGGTTTGCTTTTACTTTTAAAAGGATGTAATGCTTTCTGGTAGTGTTTGTTCTATAAGTGATGAATAGGCCCCCGCTTGTGCTCATGAGACTTCAGCTGCTAAACTGCTGAATCAAATAAATTATAATACAGTAAAGAGAGGAGTCTGAGTGCCAACTGGCAGGTCAGGTATAAATATAAAGGGGTTGAAAGACGAGCTGATTGGAAGCTACAATATGGCCAGTGAGAGGATTTCTGTCGCCACTTGGTCCAGAGCTTTGTTTCTCTTTCTATGCAGCGCAGAGGCTTTTAATTCTTTGGGACAAGTTCAAGTCAAGTCTCAAGTCATCTGAAACTAGTCCAAGTCTTTTCTCCCACACTGTCAGACCAATTCTCAAGCCAAGTCTCAGCTCCTTCAAGAGAAGTACAAGTCAATTATCAAGTCATTAAAGAGAAGACAGTTCCCAAGTTGTCCTCATTCGAAATGTCAAGTCAAGTGAATCAATAAGCCTTTCGAGATAAGTCCAAGTTAAGTATCACATCGGTCAAAAACGTGAAATCGTTCAAGACAAGTTTAAGTCACGTCTTCAGTCTGTCTGAACAAATCTCGTGTAAAGTCTCAAGTCCTCTGACGACTAGTCTGTGTAAACTGTGCAGTCACATCTGAAGTCATTAAAGACAAACCTTAAGTTAGGCTTTAAGTATTCTTAAACAGATTGGAGAATCTATTACTGTAATAACTTTTTTATTGTTTATTGTAGTCTAAGTTCTAGTCATTTAGCAGTCATTTGTCCAACAAGTCAAGTCTTAAAAGTCAACACAACTCAAACCAAAGTTTAAGTTTCAAGTCTGCGTTTTTGTAAGTTTGACTCAAGACTAGGTTTCAAGAACAAGGCTATGTGTCTGGCAAGTTCACTAATATTGAAACCCAAAAAAACAACAAAAAAATCAAACACACTATGTGTTCTGGTCCATTTTTCTGAAAGATTAAATAAATAAAGTCACAAGGTTTCCCATTAAGAAGTTATTGTGCTGTAAAGTAGGGCTGGGTAATATGGAACACTATTGGAGGTCTCTAAAGGCTAAATGGCAGTTCACTCTAAATGTCTAGTCTT
Organism: Acanthurus lineatus; assembly: GCA_029814665.1. Classification (NCBI taxonomy): domain Eukaryota; kingdom Metazoa; phylum Chordata; class Actinopteri; order Acanthuriformes; family Acanthuridae; genus Acanthurus; species Acanthurus lineatus. The sequence continues at coordinate 2,126,017 of JAPZDV010000016.1, forward strand.
AAATTAGAACCAGTTTTGAAATACCTCAGGCACTATAATTAAATAAGACTGTGATCAAAATGAAATGCATATATAGATTTCTTTCCCCTTTTTGAACATTTACAGCTTCAAAAAGTTACAACAAAATACCATCATTATCAAGGCTGTATTAAGAGCTGTGAGATATCGATGAACTAGTACAAAAATTTTAACAAAATACCTTGATATCATCATTGCAACAATATTGTGGGGATGACAATTGATGCTTTTACAAAAGAAAAATGCATTGATTAATGTTGATATCATAACTCAGTAGGTAAAAGTGCGTGTAAGAACAGCTAGAACAGTCTGGTAAGACCAGAAATCACATCAAAAATCACTTTACTGAAATGCAGGTTTTAAAATCAGGACAAAACAACATTTTTCTTATATTACAATATAACAAGAACCAGAGTCAAAAACAATATTAGGCTCTTATCGTGGTATCAGTATAATAACATTATATTAGCCAGACTTGCAATTAAGAGTACTTTCAAACTCAAAAAACTTCCTAAGTTTGGCCGTTTGTTTTTCGTTTTGACTCTCATATCTAACAGTGACGAAAGAGCCCTCATGAAATCCCCCATTGTCTGGCTGCACCTCTGCATTTATCTGCCTTCACCAATGCATCCATCTATTCATCCATCCATACCTCCAGCCATCCATCCAACTTTCACTCTGCTGGTGTTTACACCACCAGCCTACAGCATTATCTCACTCTAGACAGGTTGCCAGACATCTGAACCGGATGTAAGGGAGCCGGTAGCAGCCGCTGGAAAGTATGTCGTCCACTTCCTGAGAAAACAGTCCTGCTCGTATTGTTGTGGTTGTTTTATTAGTATGCTGTAGCCCCTGGGAGGGCTTGATAAAAATGTGAAATGGTGCAAATACTGGACAAAGTTTTTATAAGTGGATAGAAGTGTGGGAGAGTTGGATTGTTATGTAACTAATAGGTAAATGTTTCCAATACGAGTATGGGAATTCACATGAGCTTGTAAACCTTGCTACTTCTACATCAGTGTACTGTATGTCAGCAGAAGCTGTCAGACACTTTTAAGTTTCTGTAATCCCTGCATGTACAAGCTTGATCCCACATATGCATAAAGTACTTGTGCAAAATATCTGCAAGAAATTGCCTCTGGCACTAGAGAAAGTTAAAAGCTACACAATCCCCACAACTTAGGCCTGACTCCCGGATTTGTGCTTTCTTTAAAGTAAAAGGTCAGATTTAGTTCTCTATTATGAATACAAATAAGATATTGATGACTATCTTCACTGAGCTGAAGCTGAAAGAGACTGATGCATGCAAGTGTTCTGTAACAGCTGTACATTAGTTTTTGTATTTTAGTGAAATTACAAACATTGTCAGCAGTTGCAGGAGCAGCTATTGCTGTGACCCCAACACAGAAAGGCCTATAATAAACTTGAGGCAAGCGATTTCTGACACCAAGAGTATAAAAACATGGCAGACATTAAGATTAAAACATCAGAAATATGATGAACAGCAGTTGTGCCTTAAGCTGTGTTTTCCTTTGGCTGGATCAAGTGACCAACTGCAGCCTCAGTGCCTCGTTTTTAAAGATGAGCCAGGTAATGACTTTATGAAAAACCACCACAAATAAAAGATGGTAAAGATAAGGAGCTTATCAAGGTGAATGTGAAGGCAACAAAAGCCTCATAACAAGTTGTTCTGCATACCACATAGCAAAGACTGGAAACACCCATATGAAAGAGGAAATATTTACAAAGTCATTCATAACAGTGACAAATGTTTTTGGAAGGTGTTTTGTAAGTGGGTTGGCATGTTGGCATTAGCATTTGGCTTGTTGATCTGCTATGCATTGTAGAGCCTCACAGAGCTGCTAGCCTGGATCTGGTTTGGCACATGTAGCATATGCAGTAGCTCTGTGATTTTGGCATGGTTAGGTATCACTAGATGTACAGCAAAAGACTCTTTTAATCCTGAAAAAAACATTTCTTTAAATGCAAACCTCAGAGTAACTGGATATGCACAACTTGTAGCTCTGTTTGTCAGTGCTGTGATGAACCGGTGACCTATCCAGGAGGTACCCTGCTGCTTGCTTAATGTCAGCAGGAATATGCTGCAGCCATGCGACCCTGCAAAGGATAAGCAGTCATTGTCAGTGGATGGACGAATGGATTGTTTCAGTGGACAGAAATTTGGCACTGGTCGCACTGCTAGCTAGAACTTTGTCTTTTATTGTTTGCGCTGCCATGAGAGCCGGGAAACCCAGTGGTTCTGCTGCCACAGTGCCTGGATGTGTCCCAAGCTCCTCTGTAGAATGTGAGAGAGTGATAGCACGTGCTGTGGTTGTACATGATTTCATCCACATTTTGAACATGTCACCTAATACCCTCACACATTCCTGCAAGGATGCATGTATGTGTGTGTGTGAACATGTGTGTGTGCGTATGTGCTGGGAGGCATGTTATGTTTGTATGATCTCACCCACATGCAACCTATGTCTCTTACCTCATACTTTCACACATCTCTGTGAGTTTTACGGAGTGTGCACGTGTGTGTTCAGGTTCACAGAGGAGTCCCGGGGTGCGACACCAACCAGCACAAACGCTTCTCATTTATCTTTCCTGACATTTTTTCCAAAAAGGAAGAATGGAGGGAAAACTAAGGAGGGGTATTGTTTTTGCTAAAGGAGTGGAAAAATAGAGCGAGGTTTCCCCTCAGGGTGTGGCTGGTCTATGATGTCATGCGGTTGCTATGGTTACTGTGTGTAATCATTATGCATATGTGCATGAGAGGAGACGATGATTTGGAGTTCCTGTCATGTATTGTTAAAAGCCAGACAAATAGATGAAGTGCAGCCTTTACAAACACACACACACATGTTAATTATACACCCATTCTAACAGTGTGGTGTCATTGGCTCTTAAGGCAGAGCCAGTCAGATGTGTCAAACTGGCTCTGCTTCCTTCAATACTTCCTCCTCTCTGACTGCTTTTCAAATGAGTGTCTATAAAGTGAGCTATGTGTGTGTGTTTGTATGTTTTTGAATGCACACGTTCTTTTTGCATGGAACTTTTATTGCATGGCAAAGTATCACATCCTATAGTGTAATGTAATACAGTTTAATGCAGTTTAAAATAGCAAAGTACGATTATTATACTATACTTAAAGCTAGACAGTATGTTACATTTAAACACATTTAAAATGTATACATATGTGTAAATAATCATGGGACAGTTGATTTATCCATGGTTGTTCCCACATTATACAAGTAACCCAAAAATGACACATTTTTAAAAACTTTGAAGTATTAATGTAGAAGGCATTATACTGAATTAACAAACTGCTGTACAGTAGATAGTTATTTTACAAGAAAAATGAAGTTTAATTGGAAAACAAATAATAGTCCTAATTTAAAAGTCCTCAGCCATGCTGGCAGCTCTGCGATGCTGTGTGTTAAATTGGTGCATCACGGTCAATGTTAACATGGTTTACAGTCCATTTCTTTAATTTTGAAATATTTCACACAGACCAAAAGCATCCACCTCATGGTAGCAGTGAAGACAGAATGAATGGATAAACATCTGGGCTTATCAGTGACAAATCTTGCCAATCTATCCATTTGTTGTCGAGATAGCTTAGTCTTCACTTAAGTGGTGGGCTGATTGACATTGCCGTCTCCACAGCCATGCTGCTTTTTTTGGTACTAAACCTAACAAACATGAGACAAAATAAAGCCTAAATATCCTCAGATATCAGCATTTAGAAGGAGACAGCCAAGAAAAATGGGATAGCAAACCAAATCCCTGTCTTTATGGTTTTTGTCACGGTTTTCACTGTGGCTTTGCTTATGAAATGAGCTCAAGTCATTCGTGTTGCAGAGGAAGCATTTGTTTTTTCAAAGATTCTGCTTTTAAAGTTGTGCAGTTGTTCATTTAAAATAATCTCTCTCTCTTTTTTTTCTTTCTTGTTCCCATCCTTTCTTTTTATCCATTCTCTTTCCCCTCCATACCCTTTTTCTCTCCCCTCTTCCCTCTCTTCTTCCCTCACTTCTTGCAGTATGTGGATGTGAACTGGCCCAGGGAGGCTTCTTCGTGCGACAGGGTGAATACATCTGTACTCTCGACTACCAGAGACTGTACGGGACTCGTTGCTTCAGCTGTCAGGACTTCATCGAGGGGGAGGTGGTGTCTGCCTTGGGCAAGACCTACCATCCCCGCTGCTTCGTCTGCGCCTCCTGCAAGTAAGAAACAAGATGTGGGAAGTGAATATGTTAGTGAAATTTAGTCATGTGTCAATGAAGTGAGCCGAAACCTTCAGGTAAACATGGATTAGCAGTCCCTAAAGGGCTCAAAATTTGGAAATGTCAACATCTTTAATTCCATAAAAAATGTGCAAAATCAAGCACCTGAAGAATACCATGAGATGACTGAAAGCTCTAAGGTGATTATTTTATTGACCTTGACATGATGTTTTGTCAACTGCTGCACTTTGTCAACCGCAAACCTCCAATTACAACTTATTTATGACTTTAAATCTAAACTTAAGGACTGGATTTATGACTTGTCTTTGCAAATCTATACTCATCACTGCAACCCTGTCTCAACTTTTAGTAAAGCTTTGAAATTTTCATTTTTTCAGGCTGCTTATAAATTCTTGTGCATTATTATTATTGCAAGGCAAGATGATTTGTGTGGCACGGTTCTTACTAAAGGGCAAATTAAAGGGTTTGATATAATGCTTCTAATTTGAAGATATTAAATAGTAGTTCGAAGGTATGAAGTATTAAATAGTAGTTCAAGGTGGGCGTGTAAGGTGAAGAGTGATCGTGTTCAGATTCAGATATTTAGCCTGACTTTTATTTAATACAATCCAAACATTGCCCTCTCTATTTCAATATCTACCTGTAGTAGTAAGATTTTTAAGCATTGGTTATATTTCAATAAAACTCAAAATAAAAAAAGAAGTTGGGAAGGTTAAGCTAACATATGCAGTGTGTCTGAAGGCCCTAACAGGTCTGAAATGACTTAAACCAACATGAGGGTTATGCAGGATCTTTGACGCTTTAAATGCTTTACTATATGTAAGGGTTACTTACCAAACAGATGCTGTCAGAATTAAATAAGATAACTGCAATTCAAAACTTATGCATCTCCTTCCACTTGACACATGGCTCCAACCGTGACTACTCAAAAAGTAAAATTTTAAAAACAAAAAACATCTTTTCAGAGACGGATATAGCAACAACAGCAGCTGAACTCTTCTGGTGTAGGTGTCATTTACAAGTATATAAAACTATGATCTACACAAATGTATAAATATAGCAAAGCTCATGAATACACGTGTTTCTGCGAGTCATAGGCACCATCACCTGTTTCCAGCCGTGTGTATGCTTTACTGACTGAATGTGTGCGTGAGTGTGTGTGTACGTGTGTGTTATTGTAACCAGTGTTGTTTCTCAGGCCTAGAAAGGTAATGGGAGCCTCTCTGAGGCAGGAATTCTAAGTGCGTGGTCAGTCGGTGTGGCCACTTAGCCCATTCCCACAGCTAGTGTTAAGTGTCTTTTTGAACTCGGGGTGGGTTGTCTGTTAGTATGTGTGTGTGTGTGTGTTTTCATGCTATCATACCTCTGTGATCTCCATGTTGAACCTGAGACCAGAATGTTCCAGTTTAGCATTTGAGGTTTGCAATGTGATCACTGAACTTCTGTTCTACTCTCATAACAAATATCGCTTTTGTGTTTATTTCTGGTGGAAAAACACACAGGCTTATTGTGCAGAATATAAAAATAGAGTTGAGAGAAACAGAGCAAATCCTGCTTGAGGTGAGACTTAAACCTCAGCTGTTTCTGTGTCCCATGTTCACAGTGCTGTATTGATCACCAGTAATTCATCAATAGTAATCTACCTCTGTTTTTCACTCTCTGTGTCTGGGTTTTTCTGTCTTTTTTTTTCTGTCAGTGTGTGTGTTTGTTGCATGCAACACAACATATCTGCAAATTCACATACTAATACTAATCTGACTTCATTACTCTACATACATCATCATACATCATGCCTATATTCCACCATTATAAAGGATCAGAGCATATGTTCATTAACACTGATGCTCCAAGGTATCAGGAAAAAACACATAAAAATTCCATCTAAATGAGCTTAGCTTTAATTAAACACTAAAAAGAATCAACATATTTTTCTGTACAAAGTCAACAAACTTGATATTAATATATGACTGAAATAAACTATAGATCTGATGTGACAAGACGATTTAAAAAAAAAAAAAAAAATTCTGCCACATGAAGTAGTGGAATGCGAATTAGGTGGCTATGCTAGCAGCTCTTAGCTCTTTTAGCTACTTTTTGGTAGTTAAAGGCGGTTAAAGAGGACTGAAATGCAGCAGTTCTAAGTCTGTTCTTGATAACACATCAGTTTATGTCAAATCGTTGTACTGAAGGAAAAGTCAGGTGATCATCAAAGTCAAAGTCACAATAAATGTTTGTACAGGATGTCATGGCATTTTTTTAGATTCCTCTATATGCCAAGATAATTTCACATAAAAAAGGAATTAAAATTGCATTGCATTTTTAAAAAAACAGGGGCTTACAGTAACAAAACAGTAAAATCGATGCATAATGATTATGAGTAGTGAAAATCTAGACATTACATCATTGCATTTTGGACAGGCCAAACATGTACTAAGGGGGATTTTAAAATAGATTTAGACTAAATATATCGATCTTTAAAAAATAAACTCTGTGATTGTTTATACCTGTATAATATCTAGTCCAACCTTTGATCTTAGTCTCTCTCAATTGGCCCTGGATGTATTTATCTCAGTAGCTGGCTGTGACAGTGAGACAGCAGCTGTAATATCACATTTCAGAGCTGTAGGAAGCAGCACGTGGCAGCCGGTCGGTGCCCTGCTCTGCCAAGGAATCATCATTCCTTCTGTAGTTGACTCGGTGACAACTGTTTTGCTGGAGCAGCTCTTGCAAACAGCCAGGAGACATTAACATTGTTTCACTGTGTCTGTTATGTCCCTCTTAACTGCATAATGGCATTTGTCTCCAAATAGAGTTTGGCTTGTGAATGAAAACACAATCAATCATTGAATTTATCTGATCATTTCTTAAAGCAACTCCATGTCTGAATGTTAAAGCCATTAACAATGTGCTTGACTGATTGTCTCATTGAAGGTTTAGCTTTCAGTGCCCTGTTTAACTTTTAATGTGCTGTATTTCTCCATGGTGTCTAGGTCACACTTACACATTACAGCCATGTGTAATAATATCTGATGTGTTAATCCAAAATCATGGGCATTAATGAGCTGCTATTACAGCCTCCAGTCTTCTGGAAAGGCTGTTCAAAGGTTGGAACTTTTCTGTGAAGAATTGCCCTTCGGCCACAAGAATATTAGTGAGGTTTGGTGCTGATGCTGGTTGATGAGGCTCTGCTCACAGTTTATTCCAAAGACACTGGAAGAGGTTAGCCAGTCGAATTTCACGCCAAACTGGGAAAACTATTTTTTTATGGAGCTGGTGGTGCACCAGGGCATTGTCACATTGAAACAGGAAAGGACCAAACACAAACTTGTGACAATCAGAAGCAGACTCAAATAAATTGTGTGCAGACTAAAACATTTATATCTGGAGGCCCTATTTTTGTCAAGCTGCTGCACAAACACAGGTCTAGCTAGCTTCTGTGTGCAGGGAGCAAGTGTGGCCAACCGTTTTTGCATTTTGCAACCACAAGTGCAATTTGCTTTCCAAGCATAAATTAAATAGTCTAAGCTGCTATGCAACAGTTGACCTAACCTTTTATGCATAAATGATGTAGCATCATACTCTCCTTGTATGGTGGGGGAGATTACTAAACTGGATTATAAGGTTAAAGGGTTTTTAATTTTATTTCAATTCATCTGTAGTTAACAGCTAGCTTGTTTCACTTTCAGTTCAATAGACAAGATTCAGCTTAACTTTTTGCATGATTAAGTGAATAATAAGGTTGCATTAAAAACAGCTTGTTTTAATTAGGGCCCGAGCACCGAAGGCGGTGCGAGGACCTATTGTTATTATTCGTGAAGCTGGGAATACATAGGACATACGTCAAATCTGTCCATGCTATTTTGGATGGATCAGTTCATGTGCACTCTTACCCAATAAAGCCACAACAAGGGCCCTGTGTGGTCCACAATGCTTGTAGACCTGGTTTGAGCCGGGGAAAGCACAATTGTTATTTTACCCTAAAAATGACACCAAAATTGAACTGAACAAATGTATTTTTATCGACACAGTGCTGTCCTGCCATCTTGGCAGCCAGGTTCATATGTTGATATAAAAATGGCAACTTGATGCTAGCGTTGAAAAAAGTCCCTTATGCTGTATCAGCTTAGATAATCTCTGTGCCAGAATGAAAATACAGTTTTTTAAATGTGGACATGGTTTATTGCTCATAATTTGGTTCAGGGGCTGTGTCTTTTCATTTAGATGTTTCACTCCATGGAAATATCAACTCTTATGCAGATGACACTGTTTTTTACTACCATGCAAGAAGGTTTAGTGCAGGTTCTACTCAGAAAGAGGTTTTAGTCATTTGGTCATTTGTTATCTGAATTTAAAATATACAAAACAGGTTAAAAGAATGGAATTTTTTCTAAAATCACACAATGTCCTGTAATAGATGCAGTACCTGTGTTAAAAATTTTGTTTCTTTCAAGCCTGGGAGTTCCAGGGGAATAATGGAATTCTAAAGTTGATGGAAAAGCATATCAAGCAAATCTGGACACATGTGACAAGGCATCTTGTGAAAAACCCTTTGACAATTTGTTTTTAATGCAAATTATTATTTTTTCAGTTTGAGAATGTGACTCTCACATGAATTAGACCTTATGGTTAAATTATGGCTTATATTCATTAACTAAATATCACTTAATTTGTTTGAACACAACAAAATAAGACAATGTCATCAAATAGTACAGGAATAATACATTACAATAAGGTGGATGGAGTTCTGTTTGACTCTTGACAAAACAATAGTAATGTTATGACTAAATCACCTTTAAATATGTTGCAACTCTCTTTCTTTTTAAAAAATCCAGTCCAATAAATGCTCCTGCTTCATGATAAAAAAGAGGCTACTTCCTAACTTCATTTAGTCATCAGTTTATTAATATTGTTTTTACTTTTATGTGTCAGATCAGAGAACTCAAGTGTGGGAAGATTTTATTAATACGTGTTGCAGTGAAACCCACTCAACCTGCCATGAGAAGCTGTGAGCCACGTAAAAATGTTGATAATCTGAATCTTGTTTCAGAGGCTTTTTCTTCATCAGTCAGTGGCTTTATTATTTGTTGTCTTTTTGCTTGCAGACAGCCGTTTCCGGCAGGCGACCGAGTGACATTTAACGGGAAGGAGTGTATCTGCCAAAAGTGTACCCAGCCTCTCCCTGCCAACAGCCCTGCACCCATACAGGCTGTCCACAGTCAGTACTTTGTTTATGTCTCTGTCTCTCTAAAGCATAAATCATACACCCTTGAACCTGCAAACCATGATTTGTTACATCACTCATCGTTGTTTTCTGTTTTACCCTTTGAAATGGCACTGTTTTAATTAAACTCAGACATTCCAGTTCAAGTAAAGTGTTTTTGGGGGTTTTATTTGTTCATTTCATTCTTTCAGTAGAACCAAAGTACTATAGAGGGAACTTTTTGAATAAGGAAAAGTCAACTTTGTATCATTTTCCATTATTTGCAATCGAGTATCACCTTACCTCCTTTACCGTGGTCTGTGCAGACTGCTGTGGCTGTGGAAAGGAGTTCAAGAATGAACAGTCTCTTGTAGCACTGGACAAGCACTGGCACCTGGGCTGCTTCAAGTGTAAAGTCTGCAACAAGGTGCTCAATGCCGAGTACATCAGCAAGTAAGTCACTTTGGCTTTGCAAATACAGTACCCTATCTCCAATCCTGATGCTACCTTTGTAGCAAGTGATCCTGTATTTGAAATTGTTATTAGATGATTAGAGGCCTGGGTTGTTAGGCTACAATAACACTTTGTGAAAGAGCCCCTCCATTAAAAATTGTGTTTTTCTCCTGTCTGATATTGACTATGTCTGATATTGACTATACTGACTGTCTCTTTGCAAAATTTGTCACTGGAGAGGTGTTTTCACATTCCTCTACTGTCGGAGAAGATGTCTGTGTGCTTTATTATAATCTGAGATTTAAATGTACCCCAGGCAAGCTAGATTTGATGTGCCACAAAATTATAGGCTAAAGGCACTCAAGGAAACCTGAAACCTCCAGTGCATGGCAGACTTGTCAGTACAGAGAGAGTGTGCATTAGCACAGCCACTAATCCTGTGTCAGCTACAGCCAGTTACAACCTAACAAGCTAACAAACAATATAAACAAATAAAAGATGATAATTACAACCAGAATTCTTAAAAATATGCTAATTGCTAATTTTAGTGTAGAAAAACCCTGAAATACCATGGTAAGCAAAAAAATCATTAGTATGTCTACAGAGGAATTTTCAGATTTAGGAAAGTTGAGATTTATTTTTAACTCATATGTTTTACCATTATTTTTTCATCACTGTAATAATTCTGGCAAACAGTAATTTATTTATGTGAAATAATAGCATTGTCAAATTTTTAAACAAGTGCTACCTGCGCTGCCTGTTAAAAACATAAAATTTTGCTCTCTATTATAATTTTATATTTAAGTACTTATTATAGCACTTTTTATTAAAGCACCAATAGAGAGCAGAGTTCATGTTGCTAAGACAGTTCAAGTAAACAATGCAGGACTTTTTCTTTGTCAAAAAACCTAACCCAACACATATCTGATTAAGGTTTTGACATATTCGATCAATATTTTAGATACTTGTTAGCTTAAAGCATTGCAATATTATCTTCACACTTATATCATAATGACATGCTATATATATTTAGCCCAAACAAGCAATTTAACATTTGGAGCAAAATATTTACAAATAATCGAAATGTAATTCTGTCGTCATGGTTGAATTTCTGCAGTAGGAGCTCCACCCTTAAGCACCTGCTGAGTGCTGTCAGCTCAGACTCGGTGCATGGAGGATTGTGAGGCTCTGAGCTGTCTGCTGTGTGAGCCGAAGTGTATCTGAAGCTCTTTGCTGTCTCTGATCTGCTGACTTGTCCTGTGTTAACCTATCAGGGATGGAATCCCCTACTGTGAGATGGACTACCACGCCATGTTTGGCATCCAGTGTGAGAGCTGCAAGAAGTACATCACTGGAAAAGTCCTGGAGGTAAAATTACAGCACTGATGAGTTAAATTCAAAGGAAAGAGAAATTTTGGAAAATGTAAATTGATAGAATAATAACAGTGAATGAATGGATTACCGAATACTTAAACACACAAAGATAACAGGAGTGTTTGAATGAATGGCCATGTGAGTATGGCATATATTTTTTAAGGCAGTATTATAACTGTAGTTACAGTTATAACAGATAAGTACCGCACTGACTTTTTAAAAAGACAGGTTCATACACCAAGTGGGAAGGGTCCTAAGAAAGATGCAACCAAGTTGCATCATGGAAAGAGTGGGATCCAACAATTTGGAAGATTTACCCACACAAGGGACTAAAAGTCAAGATGTCTCAGTCTCTTCAGCTTTGCTTATGGCCATTCCTTTTAACTGTTGTATTTGAATCCCTGACTTTATAGGAGTACAACAGGAAATCTTGGGTGCGCCCCTTTGTACAGCATTGTTTATAATGTTGTTCTCAGTGTGTTCTTCTGTTAATATTGTACCGTAATGTATCCTGTTATATCATACTTCTCATACGTCTTATCCTTATAATACTACTTACCAGCTTCCAGTGCTGACCCCTTTTCCCCAAAGCGACCATTAAAATTACATTAGATCTCATACATTGATAATGAACATACATGAAAAAGCTGGTGCCTGATCTGATCTGTATGTACAGATCTGGGACCAGCTCTTTTTTTTATGTGTATCTCTAGAATTTTCAGCTTCGACCCTCCGTAAGTAATAAAATTTTTCATTATGAAAAGGATCAGAGCAAAGGGAAGCTTGCAGAGGCTAATAGGGCGAGCTGTGCTGAGATCAGAGTCCCTCTGCAGCCTGCTGTGTCGGTCCACAGGGAAAACCAGGCAGCCACGATCTGCTCTCTTGTTGGGCCAGCTTGGCTATTCAGCACAATCTCCCTATTTTTTCGTAGAATAATGGCTTTGACCTTACTCTCTACAGCACACACACACAAACATATTACCTCTCCTTGTTCCCTTTTCTCCTCTCGGCCTCAGGCAGGTTACCGTTCATTGTTGCTCACTCTCAGGTACCAGTCTGCCTCTGTGTGCCATTAGACAGAGCCACACAGCCTGTTTGATAAAGGACTGACAGCTCAAGGACAGATGACACACTCAGTTCTTGACCCTTTTTTATGTCTTGGTGTATAATGCTTCACATTTTTTAAACATGTAATTAGATATGAGGTGTGAGCCTTGTGTTCCCCAGGTTTTCACTGTTATTACATCACGTGCAGGCTGCTGTGCTGTATGTGTGTGCTCGTTCATGACCTGGTTGAGTTTGTATGAACAATATAAATAGTGACATGGAGACAGAGAGAGTTTCACTGTTAATGTCACGTGGGAAAACAAAACTAGTTCAGAGAACCACTGGACTCTGAAATGGGCCAAAAATGTTGGATGGAAACGTTAGGATGACATTGTTTTAAATTTTTCAATAAATTTTACTTTTTTTCTGAAGCAAAGCAAGTTTAAGACTTGTTTTTTCAAAATAATTATTATTTTAGACTAGAGTAGTGATATGTCAAAAAGGATGACATCCAGTAAATTTCAAGAGCACAGTCACATTTGAATGGTCATGTTGACTGATGCAAGAATTGCAGCAACTCAGAATGCAGGAATAAATTAAAAGAAAAGAGCAAAATAAGTGATTAAAATGGAGTAATTAACTAACACCTTCATTTATAAGTTGCTTATGTGATAATGCCCAATATTTTTACACATTTTTTGCATTCCTGAGATATGTTTGGTATAAGTGTTGTTTAACTGTGATGGGGCTCATAGTATTAGTAGCTGAGATGCTAGGTAGAGGTTATTTTTAATGAGCCTGACCTTTGCAGCTTGTTCCCACAGATTTTCACACTATATGGCAGGTTTTTGCGCTTGTACAGTGTAAGCCTGTTCCTCAGGGAAACACGCCTAATTTAAAAAAAAAAACAAAAACATACCATACCATACCATACAATGGCTCAGGGTTTATTACTCATGTCAAATAACTGAGAAAGTCACATGTAGATTCTTTTTTTAGCAGCATCCTGGCCAGAATAGCAGCATTAGCAATGATGTACAGGTGAACAACATTAAATGTAGCACATGTGGGAGGCAGCGTTCTTAATCACAAACCAATCACGTGCAACATGAACAAATCAGCAGCTGAGTATTTAAGATAAGATGGAAATGCTGATACCTATTAGAGTGGGTTAAAAAAAGACTAAATAATTTCACAACATAGAAAAAGTAGAGAAATAATTAAATATTATGGCTAAGATATAAGCTATAAATAAGGTGTTGTTATACCATCAGCAATTCAAAGATAATACACAAATAACTGTAATTTGTACTAATAATTGTTTTTAATAAAACAAGAGAGCAAAACTGAGTCTTAAGACTGTTGTGCAGCCACTGCTATAAGAAAAACAAAAAACTTTAAATAAACTAATAGTTTAGGGAAAAAGGAATTACAGCTTGATAAATTAGTCTGCTTTCATTATTTAATAGATGTGAACTGACAGAAAATAGATCTCCAATGAAATGGCATCAGGTGAATGCAGTTTTCATTTGTTATCATAATCTTGTTGCTTGCAAATTAATATGGAGATGTCATCGGGACTTCTGGTAATGGATTGGAGACACTTAAGTAATTATCATCAAAAATCTTGGCTCCTGTAAACTATAGAATTGTTGTCTCTTGTGTTATTTTTTTGTTTAAATATATTGTACTGCTAGTTATAGGGCATGTGTTAAACCTAAAGTGGGCACGTTTATGTCAAAATCTTTATTATATATCTTCTTTTATTATCATGATATGTAGAGATAAGATTGTTAAATAAAAAGGGGGAAAAAAGCAGTCAGAAATGAGTATATTTGGCAGCATGCGACCCAAAAAACTGAATGGATATGAAAATACAGTAGAATCTGCAGGGATGGAATGATAGAGAGAGAGAGAGAGAGAGAGAGAGCGAGAGAGAGAGAGATGGACAGAAATGGATGAAAAAAAGTCAATTGGAGAGGCAGGTAGAAATCAGTGCAGAGGAATGTGGTTTTAGTGAAGCAGTCTGTTGTTCTGCAGTGATGGAGGGATGGGACACGGGATACTCTCCTTGGGGGGGAGAGAGGGATGAGAGGAAGAGAAGAAGAAGAAAGCTTTCATAGGAGGGGGGTCTTGGAAGCTCCTACCATGACCTCCGAACAAACAGAGCAGCATTATGGAGACAAACAACAATCCCTCTCTCTCACTTTCTCTCCTTTCTTTCATCACATGACGCTCTCTCACATCCTCCGATCTCATAACCACCTATCAGGTTCCAGTGTCTGGAGAGCTGCGGAAACATAAGAAATGAGATGAGAGTGTGTTTCTGCTCAGTGTGTGTGTCTTTGTGTGTAAATGACATCACCTTCCTCTGTATCTAACAGTATTGTGATGTTCTGTTGGGGGGTTATTTGTTTATTTTGCCCTTAAGTGTGTGGAGTCAAACTCCAGGACTGGAAGCAACATGTACCTTTAAGGTGTGTGTGTTTGTTTTAGTTGTGTGTGTGTGTACTGAATAAGGAGTGGTGGAGTGGTCTTGAGTTTCCGTTTTGTTGCTCAAGGCGAGTTTTTCCTTACCTCTGTTCTACTTTCATTACCTCATCTCTTAAAAAATGAAAGAAAGGTTTCAACCGAAGGGTGAGTTAATAAAGTATGATATTAAATATTACATGCAAACTAATAAAAAGCATTAAATTAAACTTTCTGTAGTGTTATTCCTCTGAGAGATTCTGCCATGCTTAATAAACGCCAAGTCCAGTTCTATGGTGTCCTCTGTTATTTTTAAACTGAATGCCAGCATTAGTATAGGAGCCACTCTACCTGTGCTGTGCTGCACTTTGAAACCTTAACGGAGATGCTGAGCATTCAAAATGTCATGGCATTTGTTTGAGATCAAAGAGTTTGCCTTTTGAGGACGTATCGAGTCAATAACTGGAGATGGCAGCAGTGGCGGAGGTAGAGACTGTTTATTTGTTTTGATCTACATCTTTGTTGCTCAGCGGCTCATCGCTGTGGTATTCATGTATTCGTCCTCTGAGAAATCCCTTGTCATTTAAATAGTGTGAGTAAGTGAAGTGATGTCTCTTTCCTTGGATTTGCAAGAAGGTCCTCCGGACAATATGAGATGCGCTTACCAAAAGGTGGAGCACAAAGTGCTGCATAGTGGAGTTTATATCAGTAAGCAGCATTGCAAAGACTGGATATTGTATATTTTATTTTTATCATCCTTGAAGAATAACATACCCAACAATAAAGAAAGGTTTGTTGCATTGTTGTTTGATGGTTGCGCTGCCTCTCATTCCTTCCTCCCTCCCAGCTGGTCACATATAGCAGCTTGGTCAGGACCCCTTGGTGTCACAGGATACCCCTTAAAGCTGAAGTTATACTTTCCGTGTTCCTGAGTATACAGGGGTCAGCTGGGGTCCGTGTGTCATAAATTCCTTCATCGGAGAGTGCATGCCGTGCTGACATCCACGTTCCTCCAAAAACATGACCGCACAGACTTGTCCTTCCTTTTACTACATGGCAGTTCTGTAGACACTGATCTACTACACATTTGTGTGGTTTATAATTTAAGAGAAAGTCTGAATATGCTTGAAGCAAAGCAGCCCTCAGGATCATCCAAGAAGGAACCACCCTTCTTAGAGTAACAGTTATTTGAGGAAACTCTCAGGAATACTATGTTCATGGGCTTGTCTATTCATAGCTGCTAAGAAGCACAGTTATCTAGCCAAAAAGATAAACATTTATTTTTACTTTTCAGGGAACAGAGTCTGTGAAGTAACCTTATGGTTACAGTATGGTTTGACTCCATCTGATGTCTTCATTTCAATGGCATAACTGGGTTCTATCCAGTATCAAATAATGTCAAAAAATCTGACAGAAATGCTCTTGAGTTCTCTACATTCATTCTTTGCACAACTATTTCTCTGTTTTCTTGAGCACAGCCCGGTGAAAGACTTTAGGAGAGTGTGTTATTAAGCCCATTTTATCCCATCTGTTAGTGCGGCCATTCAGAACAGGTACACTAATGTCTGTGGGATGAGGTGTAGTAAAAGCTAATTCATTTAAAGCATACTGAAACCTTTGCTTGAGCATTTGTAACAGGAAACGTACTGTAAAAGCCTGAATATGGATATAGATTGAAATTTTTTTGTGTTCCTATATTCAGTAAAGCTACAGACAGGAAGAAATACATTTGTTTGAAATTAAAAAAATGTCACAAATAGAGTTTGATGTAGATGCACTTGACTTGATGAAAGACCAACCCAGACCATGAAAAGCGATTACTTTTGTGTGTGTGAGTGTGTGTGTGTGTCTGTGTAGACTCACAAAAATCTATTCCAATCTTTTAAATGGATCACCTCCCTTGCCTGACTGGTTTGTGCAAATGTGAGATGAGGTGATGGAAAGGGCATTAGAGAGAGGATAATTTTGGAAAAAGCAGGTGGTATATTTGTAATTGGTTTAATAAGGAGGCCGAAAAGGCTGGGCAGCTATTTGCAACGGGCTGTCATGGTTTCTCCCAGCTGTTTACCATGGCTGTTTCGAAAACATCAAATTTTGCATCACTCTCAGCCACAAATCTGAACCCTGCATGACCAGCTGTAACCCCCATCCAAAGTAAAACTGTTTAGTCCCTCTCCTTACAACGCATCCTCAGCCCCTCCTCTTCCTTGACTTATCTGTCCTGCAGGACATTGAATATGATAATTTTCCTCTCATGCAGCCTTGGATTCTGACAAAGGAAGGATTTGATTGCACTGCTATCTCCTTTCCTGTCTTCTCATTCTTTCCATGTTTAAATTTCAATCCAGTTCCAGCTTTTTATCTCCAGGCCTGGATGTTTCTAAGTCAGCTTCCTCTTTTCTGTCGATCTCTGACTATATATCTGTTTTAGTTCAGTCAAATATGAGCTTCTGGCATGGTGTCCATAACCTGCTGCCAGTTTTCAAGCACCTGACCTTACTTTTTTCTCCCAATAATAAGAGCTGGACCCGGAGTCTTCCTGCTCATTTTTGGTCAGTTCTTCATGTCTTGGGTTGCTCTGCTCTCACCATCTGCTGTCCATTTGGTCTGGATAAGCGTTTAAGCAGGGTGTTATCCAAGAAATGGGGTGTCGACGTCCTGTTTTCTGGTATGGTTCCATATTGAAATGACGCAGCAAAGTGGAGGGATCTCAGAGGGACTGTGAGTAATCGGGCTGCTGTTAAAGCAAGATGAGAAGCCTCTGGGAAGCAGAGATCAGCAGACATCAGATGACTGTTTTGCAAGGAGAGAAAAACTCATCTTTATCACAAAAAAATTCACCTCTCTCTGGGCAAATCGGCTGGTATTTTGATTACATAACAGAATAATGGAATGACTTATTGAAAAAGAAGGTGGCATTTGAAAAAAAAATCAGTTTTTGAACCAAACTATCAAGGCGGTAAAATGATGGAAAACTAACTGAAAACCAACATGCATATAACAAATAACTTTTTTAAAATAAACAAATCCAATTCAGAGGAACTCAATAACAGTCAGACCAAACCCAAATAGACCCAAGGGTGATTAGCCAACAGTTCCCGACACAAGAGAGAAAACAACAATGTTAGCAGCTGCACTTTGGGTCCAGCCAACTCCAGTCCCAGGTTGGTTTGGACCATTAAGGACCTTAAGCCCGGTGGTCCTGTTAATCACAAGCTCAGGAACAATTCACACTATGTCTTCAAAGCAATATCAAAGACACATCCATCCTCATAATGACAACCCCATTTCCCCTCACACAGCCTTGTGGGTAATAACTCTGCTCTGGAGAGGACTTTATATGAACCCGTATTTCAACACCATGCAAAACACACAGATTATGATAAATCGTCAGCCACTGCCAAATCATTATTTAGGTTTAGTGGAACATTTGTAGGATATTTTAGACAGTTTGAAGGACACTGATAACAAAGCTATAAAGATTAGGTGCCTTGGAATCAACATCACAAAGTACCTGTCATGGGTATCAAACATCTGGCTGTAAGAAAAACACAGAGTTGGATCTTAAGGGAACTGAAACAGGCATGTTTACTCGTCAAGATTTTGCAGAGGAGCAATCGAAAGCATTCTGACTGGAAAACATTACAAATTGGCATGGGATGTGTTAGGCTCAGGACAGGAAGGGTCTGCATTTAGTGATAAAAGCTGCTCAGAACATCACTGGTGCCCATTAGTTGTATCGGTGAAGTAAGTGGCCTGCACAGAGCCCAGTCCTGCTCCAGCTTTAGTCTGTGCACCCAATGATAATTGTAATGCTTTGAAACCCATATTTACTGTTGCACCTCTATATGCCTCCCTGTATGAATTTTATCTGCAGCTCTCGTTACCTAACACAAGTGCTCCACCCTGTGGCTAAACAATGCAACACAAACTTGTCTCTTGTCGATTGTGTCTGGTGGCCCTTTTACTAAGTAATGCTAATTGGACACTAAATTACCATTATCTCAGCAGCACTCCTGGGACTGTTTATTCATGTTGCATCAGCACTTTTCTGAACTAATTATGAATATTCTAATGAACATTTCCTGCAGACATGCAGAGAATAAGCTGGGTGTGCTTCTGTACAGGCACATACACACAAACAGCAGTGTCTTTGCATCATTTTTTGTGTTTGAAGCTGTAGGTGTAATTGCAAAGGAAAACCAATTGTTAATAACATAATTAGCTCTGAGTAATAGGACAAAACATCTGGAGACATCTTTTTGACATAAATGTGTTGGGCACTTGGTTGTGAGATTCATTACTCGAATTTTTTTTTTCTTTGTACATGAGCAAGATACGCCTGTATGATATATTACCATATTACCTAAGAATTTTGTTTGGGCAGAAAGACTAACAGCAAGTGAGCAAGGATGCAGTTTTTTGGTGCTTGATTCATACTAGGGACTGAAAGTCAAAGTATCCAGGCTCTGCAGCTTAAGTTTGAACTTTAATCTGTCTCTTCCAGGTCTTTCAGACTCTATAGCACTGTAATACTAAATTACCTTGGTGCCCTTTTAATAATTCCCCAAAAAGGACTGACATGCTGTATTGTCATCATCTGTTTCTGTTTAATTCCCAACAGGCTGGAGAGAAGCACTACCACCCATCATGTGCCCGCTGTGCCCGCTGTGAGCAGATGTTTGCCGAAGGAGAAGAAATGTACCTGCAAGGTAGAAACAGTTTTGATGCTTAAGATTATATCAAATCTGATATGTTTCTCAGTGAAGCTCCAAACCCCAGTGTAGGTAGCTCTTTCAGGCTGACAACAAAGGATGAAATCCTAAAACCTGACAGTCTATTGTTGAACGATGAGAAGTACCAGAGTGAAATATCTAGCTGTGACTCTTTTTTCTCTGCTCTCTTTCTCTTCTTTCTCTTATTCATGTGTCCCTAAACTCTCAACACCTGTCTTCAGTCTCTACTTCGTCACACTCTCGAGCAGCAGTATATCATGATAAACCCAATGCATTATGCAGTGGATTAGCAGCTTGGTGAATAAATCATGCACAAATGTGCCTGAGTCACACCGTCACACTCTGCTGCTGTGCCCCTGACACAAAGAAGCAGCCGGTGCTTGCCTTGGATGATCAGTCTCAGTACTGATATTTGTCACTTTAGGGTGAACTGAATTAGGAAGAAGAAATAAATTTTTGAAACCATAAGAGTAAAAAATGTCACTGTCACGTGTTCTTGTGAAGAAAGTAGAACAATTTATGGGATTTCAGATGGGACAAATTGGTGAACCTATTAACCCTCACTGCCCTCTCAAGATCCATGCTGCTATGGACGATGCAAAATGACATGTGACATGTTTGAAAAGATGTCTGATTGCTGTCGTGTTTGCCTCTGTGGTTTCAGGATCTTCCATCTGGCATCCTCCATGCAGACAGGCAGCCAAGCAGGAGGAAAAGAGTAAGGTGAGTGGAAAAGTTGACAGAGCCACAGTTGATGCTTGAGGCTACTGTGACACGAATTTGCATGGATAAACAAAGAAAATCTACATTACAGACCTCTTGTCTTGAAACAATCTAACCTTGATGCCAAATGGAAAGATTTCAGATGTGTCTGATTGTACAAATGTGAATAGGGACGATATAATGATAATATAATGATAAGATTGGTTGAAATTAGTAGTTGAGTTTACATTTAAAATTTTGTTGAAGTCTGTGTTAAGCACTGAACCCTTTAAAGTTTCTCAATAACTCTCCAGACTCCTCTGGGTTTCTTGTGTCTTAAGGTGGTTCAGAGAGTAGCAAAAGGTTAATGCTTCCAATTAGTCTAAAGTCTAGTAGTCTATTTGAATTTTTGAATTTAAAAAAAAAAAATCTTATATTGTCTTATCGAACACAGTCATGGTCAACTGACAGGGTGCAAACTGTAATTATACAGTACATCGTCCTATTCAGCCATGAACGTCTGTTTAGACTCCTAATTCCACACTACTTTGTTATTGAATACAGTATGTTATAATCTTAAGTGTATTGTTTTTTCAGTTATCCTACTAGAAATAAATATTTTACCAAAAATGACACAATACAATGTATTCTTAAGAAAACCTCCCCTGTATTTCTGCTTGCTCCCTTCACATATTAGTATTTGAAAACATTTTTCATAAATCTTTGTTATATTTTTGGACAGTTTTGGACAAAATAGCATTATTTTGCCATTACATCAGCGGCCCTGCAGCTTTACATTCAGTATTTCCCCTTTACGCCATCTCCCATCCTCATTCCTCATCATAAACCATCTCCTTCCCAGAAGCAGGTCCGGATACAGCTCAATGACATCCATGAGCAACAGGTTGGTGCTCCCCTCCGTCCTGCACCCACCCAAACCTGACTCTGCTCCCCCACAACCATCTGCTGCATGGGTTGATCATAACTCTTTGACACCTTACTACTATACTGCATTTGCCTCAGGTTGAGCAACATCCTCACCAAAAGGCCACCCACTGCAAAGACCTTTGATGTGTCAGTGACTGATGATGCTGATTATCAGTCGTTGCATGAACAGGGATGCATTGATGAGCAGGTGGAGATGACTGATGTGTGCTAGAACCTGCATCTATAGGCTGTGTCATCTGTATCTGTAGAGTAATCTCAGTTATGTAGGCAAAAGACGAGCTTATGGTACTGGAAGCACTCTGGTTTTAGTTTGTAGTCTGTTTTTAGTCTGTTTGGTTGTGCAGTCACGTTTGAGAAGACTTTTATTGCATGCAGGTAAACACAGCAAAAGAGGTGAAACGCATTGTCCAAAGTGCAATCTTTGAACCCATCGGTTATCATCTGATGCAGATTTAGCTTCTTATTACCTATTTGATTTATCTGCAGATGGCCCAGGTATCTATTTGCCATTATTCAGATGCCTGCTGGCTACACTAGAAGCCCCCAAACATTGACCATTGCCCATAGATGCTAAATCATTGTTTGACAGCTGATTGGTTCTGAGATTGGAAGATAAAACACTTTCACAACTTGACAGACAGAGAGGACATAACCGATAATAATGAAATGTGAGATAAATCAAACTCTAATAATTAGTATATATGTCGATATCTAATTTGTTTAGAGGGGTAAAGTCCATTCTCTGTCTTCAAATTTTGTTTTTCAACAAAAACTGTGGTTGGTAGGCTACTGATTGCCCTGCACAGCTGCACTAATATCACTAATGTACGACCGTTTGATACTTATGGGATTTTTGAACAGAAAGATTTCAGATTTGCTGTTTTACTGGTCTTGGTTAGCAAATGTGCCTGCAATAATAAAAGCTATTAGCTAGTAGTTCATATTTAGGGTTGTTGTTTAAAACATACTTTAATATTAAACACAAACACTCAACCACCATCTCTCCCAAAGTAAAATGAAATAAGACAATGAGAGGATAAAATAAATCTTGTGTGTGTGTTGTGTATAGAACTGAATGTTGTTTGCTTAGCTTAGCATTAAGGCTGGAGGCAGGGGGCAACAGCTACTTTGGCTGGTGTTTTACTACCTTAAAACAATAAAATAAATGACATCTATTAAAGTGAATTTTTTCCTTTCCCATTTAACTTTTAATCATATTAGTGTATGGTTCACATGAAAGCTTATTAAGGTTAAGTTTATCTTAAGATGGTTGCTTTGGATTTATTTAGGATTTTTGATTTTGTTTAAAGGTTTAATTAAGAAGTCACTCTGTCGAAGTGACAGATTTACACCACACCGGATGGCTTCAAGAGACACTTACAAACAGCAGTGTACACCACTCATGGGTTACTTGTTAGGCTCAAGGAATGATATTGCTATCAGTCACCTACCATTACAACTGGTGTCAATTATGTTTAAACATAAGTGTGTATGCCTGTGTTTTGTTTGTGTTACAGGTGACCCGGACTTCCTCTGAGAGCATCACTTCAGTGCCAGCCTCCAGCGCCTCAGGCTCTCCCAGCAGAGTCATCTATGTAAGACTGCTTGCCTTTTCTCACCACCAGAGGGCAGCAGTAGCACATAATTTAGCTTTCTCCAATTGCATTCTCATAGGTGTGATCTGTATCAATCAATTAATACATGTTAGCTTAACACAGCCCTTCTATCAGCACTTCTTTCTCTGCTACCAGGCCAAACTGGGAGAGGAGATGCTGGACTACAAGGATCTGGCAGCCCTTCCAAAGACCAAGGCCATCTACAACATTGACAGGCCTGACATGCTGTCCTACTCCCCATACGTCAGCTATCCATCTGAAGAGAGGCACTATGGAGAGGTAGATTATAACTACGGATCTGTGACTTTCACTTCTTATTTTAAACTCGAGGTTTCTCTAATTGAGTGACACTGAATTCAGTTATGCACTAAAGTAATACACATTTTTTTGATAGTATATACACAGCAAAATCTGAAAACCTATTATGTTTAATAAAAACTTAGAATTCCAATTAAATAATTCATGGATGTTTAAAAGAAATTTTTCCACAACCTGCCTACCTGATCACTCTTCTTATTAATGACCTATTAAGAATATATTAATATTTGAAAATGTTAATTAACCAATAATAAAGCCATCAATAATGTGTGTCTTATTAAAAAGGAGTAACCAAATTATTAATGATTTAAATTTATATAGCTTACCATATTTTTTAGATTAATTAAATATAACTCATATAACACATATTGAAGCCTGGTAATAGCAAATTAGGGTCACTCTAAAAGTTTTTTTACTGTGATTTTTTTGAAAATTTAACATGTCAATACAAACTTTGTTGAATAGATACTGTTAATAAATGACCTCAAACTTTTGGCATTCACTGCTACTCATCGGCCAATTGCTCTGATACCAGTACAATCCTCTTATTAGAGTATACATTATGTGATGCAAACAAGAGTTATGAAAATACTTGTGTTTTCCAGCAATTTGATTAATTAAAAGATGATTTAATTTTAATACAGCTGGTTCTCAGGTTTCCTTTAATGAAAACCTGATTTGATTGAGTAGACTTCCTCCTGTAGTCTCTCCCTTTTTTTTATCTTGCCTTTCCTCCATCTTGGTTCATCTCTCAAACAGTGAAGTCATTCCCAGTCATCATTCATCAGTGCTGTGCCTGCTTCTCCCTCATAAACAAACCCATTTCTTGGCTGTGCAGTCACAGTCTCATAGCCCTGAGTGTGTAAATTGAACTGCATACCTTGGAGACACTTCATTCAGCTCATCCATCCATCAGGAATGTCCTCACACCAAACATCATGACTCACTGGCATAGAATCACTCTCATTGTTGGATGGTTAACTCATATAACCTCACATATGAGTTCGTCCTAATCCTTGGCTTTCTCCCCCTCTTCATTTGCAGTCCCCCCAGCTGCTTTCTCCTACTCCTACTGAGGTAATAATGCACTGTGTCTCACTGTGGATGTCACACCCTTCATCAATTCTTTTTTGTGTGTTAGTGTGTGTGTGTGTGGGCCCAAAAGAGGTGTATTATTATACTTTAGAAGACTTGTGTTAGGTTTCAATTCTGAGGTACATACTTTTTTAAGGGGAATTGAGATCTTTTAAAGGTTTAATATATGTTTAATCATTGTCCCCACTTTGGATGAGGTCAGCAGTTCTGTTGACAGCTGTTTCTGCAGAGTAGAGAACCAACTGACCATCAGAGCTCTTGAACAGAGAAATAAAAGCAAGAATTTCATTTTATAACTAGCATGGATAAAAAAGCATGCAAACATGCTCGTACATGTATACACATGTATATACTACTTTTTAAGCTTAGGTGGATCAACCTCTTAGATAAGGACCAGAAATAGTCATGCATTAGTCAGGAGAAATTTAAATTGGTTTTTCATACACAATTCAAAGTATGATCATAAGGCTTTGTGTTACATAAAAAATCTGATAACTTTTTTAAATGTTTTAAATCATTCTGATCTGCTCAACAGCAGGAATACGGCCTCTATCATCTGTGTCATTTTGGCATCAGTCATATAGTTTCCAAAACTTTTTGAATGCCTTGTGCAACATAATTGAACCAACTCAATCAGAATATATCTAAGATGGAGGCATACACATAAATCTGTCTGATGCTGTGCTCAAGAAGTGAGACAGTGTTCATTTATTGTAGAAAATACACTGACCTTTTCTTTCTTTCTTTCTTTCTTTCTTTCTTTCTTTCTTTTTCTTGTTTTGTTTTATGTGTTTATCCATTCAGGGTGATGGGGAGAAGTCACCCCGTCAGCGGAGGCCCTCCAGCCCCAGCTCCAACAGCTCCTTGGGGGGCTATGGACGTTACACCCCGTCCCGTTCCCCCCAGAATTACAGCAGAGCAGGTATCAGCCTCATACACATGATACAACCCAAGTTTGTGTTTTTTCAATTTTTGGAGACTCACAGTATTCATGAATCTTGTAAGATCACACACATTCTCTTTCCTACTACATGTATTTTTCTCAGTAAATGATAGGGACCCATGCGGTAGGGAAAAATGCTTGCTTACTGTATTTAGGAGAAAACATCTGCTACAAACATCACAAATGATTCATCACTAGCTGCCTTTGGAGAAGATTTCCTACTGGTGACCATACCCAAAACCTGAATTTAAATTACATGCTCCTCTACAGCTTGATTAAATTCTGTAACCTATATATTATGCTGTCAAAACCCATTTGATGGTCTGAAAACTGCATGTATGTCAAACTAAGTAAATGCCAGCTACTTTTACTGCTGAAAAAAAATGTCTCCTGACAGCAACCATTTATTCTCTTGCAATAAATTATATTTGAGCACTGCTCAAATTGGAGATTATGATATTTCTCGTTCAGAGCCTGTGTTTACCAAGTGTCTCAGAAACGCTATAGGAAATGTACTGACCTAATGAGACTTTGGGTGGAGACTAAAATGGAAAAAAGTTTACCTGCTACTGCCTGCTTTGTAATAATACAATCAGGTATTTGACAAGGTTCCATTTACATCCTTTGTGTCACTGGAGGAAATGAAAAATACCCAGGGGTGCGCAGTTTGAGAGAAATGAGCAAAGCAGACTTAAGAGTTTGAATGTAGCTCATTTTTCCAAAAGTGAAACCTTATTTAAAGTGCCACAAGAGAAATCAAAAATTAACTGATCACAAGTGAAGTTACTGGTTGCAAAAGACCCAACTGATCACTGTTACAATGTTGCATTTTCCACTAAAATAGTAAAGCTACATGGGCATGAGTTGATTTAGTTCAAAAGAGGACTTGTTCTAACCCTAATCAAATCTTATGAAAACATCTCTCCTTCACAAAATGTCTCTGAACCTGCTAGTAGTTGTCCATACATGATGCTCAGTCAAAAACTCCTCTAGATAGGAGTAATTTTACAAGTTACAAGAGTTACACAGAAACGGTTTAATCCCCTGAATTTTTTGCCACTGAGGACAAATGTAGAAATCTGAGATGCTTGATAAACAGAGGCCTGATTCAGGATAATAATTGTCACTGTCATTCTCCCTCCATCTCAAAACTTATGCCAAAAAGTGCGTTATGTCTTAAATTCTTTAATTTTACCTTTTATAGAGATCAAAAAAGACATCAAGACAAACACACTCTAAATAATTATAAAGAAATCTAACAGCTTTATAATTTTATTACTGACTTAACATGTTTCCTGCAATCTGATTGGGTATTTAGGGCCAGAGGTTTACACTGGTGGTAGATCCAGCAGCATGGCCCGTGACTCCAGTTCTCTCCTTTTGCCACCAACCTTTCTGGGTGCAAATAAGTACCCCTCCACCTGGGCCAGGGACTCATCTTCCCTCCCTATGCAGTGTTCTAGTGGGGCTGAAGGAAGTGTTGGTGTTGGTGGCAGTGGCAAGTGCTCACCCACACCAGTGGGTGGCAGTGCAGGCTTGTCATATCATCTAAACCCCACCACCCTGGCCATGCTGCAGCAGCACAACTACATCCCTTACTTCAGAGGTATCAAAGCACGTTGGGACCAATTCCTGGTCTAATACAGATAATGGATGAGCTGCCAGAATCCCTGCTGCTGTCAAACCATAGACAGAAACACAAACCTTTTCAAGAACTTCCAAAATGCTATAAGACAAAGGGGATTCAAATCTTCCCCAAAAGATATATCCCTCTAAGCAGAAAAGAAGCATTCAACTATTGGATTTAGGCTTAAAAAAACATCATACTCTTGAAAAT
Organism: Acanthurus lineatus; assembly: GCA_029814665.1. NCBI lineage: Eukaryota > Metazoa > Chordata > Actinopteri > Acanthuriformes > Acanthuridae > Acanthurus > Acanthurus lineatus. The sequence goes on from JAPZDV010000016.1 coordinate 2,153,023, forward strand.
CTGTAGCTAGACAAGATACCGCACAGCAGCAATGTGCCAATCCACTCTGTATTTGACTGAGACTGAAGGTCCTAAAGAATGGAGTGCTGTGATACAACTATTGACTTCACTTGGCATGGACTGCGGTTAAGCACCAGATTAACCATGTGTTGGAAACCCACACTGTGGGTCTTTCAGTCTCTTGGTTCACCATAAACCCATGATTCATGAAAGCAGAATGTCTGATTTCATGTGCGCAGCGTTCGCCTGTAACCACTGTTAAATCACTCATGAAGATCTAGCTTAATTAATTTTTCAACCAGAACCATGAAACTGCTGATGCTATGTGCGATACCACATGTCCCTGAAATCAACATCACAAACCAGTAGAAACTATACACATAACCCTTTCACGCTGCAACTTCGCAGAAAGGCTTATCCAAAAACCTCCCTTTGCTTCATTTCCTTCCCAACCCCTCATTTCCCTCACCTCTCAGGGTTCAAACAGGACCCCCTACCTGACCCTAAACCTAGGACATCCCTGCATCTCAGTTTACCTCCTCCCAACGGTAAAAACCTCAGTAGTCTTTCTCTTCTTTGTGTCTCCCCTCCCCACTGGAATGGTTAGAAGGTTTTGTGATGTTGTTGTCCGGTATCTTGGTGTTGTCTGGTTTCATGGGGTGTATCAAGGTACATTTGTAGGACCACTCAGTTTTCTCATTCTGCTTGCCCTGCTCACATGTGTCTGTGGACGTGATGTTTGTTGTGCATGGTTTAACTTGATGTAGACTTTAGTGTGATCCTGAAACATTTGGTATTATTTAGGAGATGGTTAGGGATGATTTATTTTTTTGTCCTTGTCTGTTCAGATTGTTGACCTAATTTTTTTTGCCTGCTTTTGACCTCTAATTTACCCTGTTATTTTGCTTGAAATCCCTTGTTCATTGTCATGTGTAAGACTTTAACTTTTGGTGATAACTTACTTATGTCTTTATTGTGCATCTGGATGAGAGAGCAGACTTTGTGTGTTTATAACAGATAAAAAGACACATGAGACCACATGAAAAAAATCATTGGTCAAGTGTGTTGGTTTGGCAGAGGCACAAGCATGTAAATTATTAGCAAATTAGTTAGAAAACAACCTCTCTTGACCAATGCAATGATAAATACCAAAATATTTTATCTGCAAATAAAAGAGATAATATTTAGGGATTGGTCTGCATGTTAAATTTGAGACTTGGCAGAAACTTGACAGAATCATTACAGAAACAGTATGTTTTATATCTGATATACTATTCATCTCCATTATCACAGAACAGATAAGAGTTATCAAAAATGCACAATGACACAGTAAAGAGAAAAACTATGAACTGGGATTTTGTTTTTGCAACAACTAACAATCTGTTGGCTGTAACACTGTGCTTACTTAGGATGTTCTAGGGATCCGCAAACAGGTGGTAAACTAAGCAAAGATAGCTTTGTTTACTCATACAGCTCCCCTGATTGGCAAGTGTTAGTTGCTTGGTTAGGGTTATGGTTAGATCATTGATTAAAGGGTTTGGGTTAGATGGTTGAGGAGAAGGTTTGGGTTAGAAAAGAAATTTAGGGTCAGAGTCAATCAGAGGGAGTGCAAGGGTGGATCTTCATGGAATATAAGTGGGAACAGGACTATTGGGCTGTCAGAACGAAGATACTAAATTAAAGAATCCCTACTGTGTCAAGAATTCCTCGTATAGGGACATTTAACTTGAAGAAAACCTTTGCTCCACAAAAGATATTTGTAAGGCAGGGATGTTGTTTTGCTATTCAGAACTCTTACAGTGGAAACACATTTTTTAACATATGTTTGCTTGGACCATGGCTGATTATAAAGAGCAGGCAGGGAGGACAACAGCATGAGCTTCCACTCAAGCATTGGCACAGAAAATCACGAACACGCGGTCCAGGGTTTTGGCAGTTTTTCCATGACAGGGTGGAGAGGCTGAGAGGGGAATTCTCCGATGGGGAAGATGAAAGAGAGGAGGGGGGAATGGAGGAATGAAATAACCCGAGTGGGCCGAGCTGTAATTTGGGGTCTGGTTGCCAGTCGAAGTGGCATGTAATACAGTGCACCGCTAGCCTTGTTCAGGTCCTAGAAGTTCCTAACATGCCGTGAAAGAAGGCTTTATGTTTTTTTTTTATGCAACAGACTCATGCTTTTATGAGATAGCAGTTTTCCTCAGATAAGTTTCTGTTATAGTAGGACTTAAGCAATACTTCAGCTAGTTGGATATGTTATTAAATAATGGAAATTGAGGGAGAGTCGAGCAAATGGACCATGCAAGGATGAATAAGGCATGTTTTGTTTCTATCTCCCTAGTGCTTTTTTAATGATACCAGAACAATATTTTATATCTTGTTATTCTGTTATTGGTTTTAGATGACTGAATTGACATCACTTTTTTGTCAAATAACCTCTTAAAATGAATTATAACTTATTTCCTACCTTAACTTTCCAAGCCTCCAACACATAGCTCCAGATGTTTGTATGGAGGATCGGCTCTATATTTAGTACTTACTAACAGCACTCTTGTGTGTTTGTGTGTGTGTGTTTATGGGTATGTGTGTGTGAGATTGTGTGTATGTGTAGGAGATCACTCAGACCAGCGCTAACAGCACTGCTGTGCGTGTCAATGATCTCATTCGCTTGCATCCAGATCACTGGGGATGGTTCCTCGCTGTCTGAGGGAGAGGAGTGTGTGTTTAATCAGCTAACACTCTCCCTCATGCACACACCAAATCTCTCTCTCTCTTTCTTCCTCAAAGCTCTGGATGTAGAGTGTTTATTACTTTTGGCCTTAAGGTTTTCAGTGACTCCATCACCCAGCCTGCTTGTGACACAATGGGGTGGACCCTGGTTGTGATCATAGATTCAAAACAGACACATGCATGCAGTCAGCTAAATGCTAGTGTGTGTTACACTCTCACACTTAGGACAACACAAAAAACAAAAACAAAACAACCAATACTTATGGTAACAAATTAGGTACAATGATTGAATGAATGATGAATTCTGTGACTTTGCAATCTAAAATATTAAGTGACGAGAACAGACCCCTAGCAGAGCATTCACCTCTGAAGCTAAATGGAACATAATCTGTGAATAAAATAGGCTATAGTCAAGAGCTGTTTACTATTTAAATAAAAAGCTGTTCAGAACAATGGCAGCTCCTCTTCAGCAGCTGTTTCTGAGCATTTCTGGGGGCTTTCCAAAACCAGCAGTCCTATAGTCTGCTGTATGTGTGAAAATAGGCTGGAATTCAAGGAATCTGCAAGGTCAGAATGAGTCGATTCAGTGGCTCAAGGTAGTTTGTACTTAAAGCAGATATGCTTATCCTGTGAAGAGTTGTGGGTGACTGCACCCAATACACTTAGGCAAGAGGTGAGTACACCTTGTCTATCTTGGAACTAAAGGGATTAACAAACAACCAGTGAAACCAACAGTCACACTTAGGACCAATTAACTTAGACCGCATCATCCACACTGGCTAAAAACACTGCTTTTTACTTTAGAGCACAGAATTTTTGCTACATATACACTCAGCGTTAATTATCACACAACCACAATCAACATCGTTAAGGCTCAGACAATGCATGTAGCCCCAAAAACTCATTTTAGGTTAATGATAGTAGTCACCCTGAGCTCAGGAGTGAGGTGTCATTGGGTCTCATCCATGAGCAGGTGTAAAAGAAATTGGGACACTAACTCCAAGTTGAAGCACCAGCAGAAGTACTGTGGTTGTGAACAAGAACTGTCTATTCAGAAATACTTTCAGTTTACAGACCAGTCTTTAGTCCAACCTTAACTATAGTCATTAGCTGTGGGTAAAACAAATTTGGACATACAGTATATAAGGTGAAAAAGAGGGTTCCACATAGGATGGGTGGTCTCATTCTACTCAGCTTTGTGAGTGCTGCTGCTTGGCTATGACAGGACCCACATGTGGTGGTTCATATAGCATGCTAACATGCCTTGCTGTGGAGGTGTTCCAGATATGGCGGGTTGACAGGAAACATCAGATACTCGGAGAGATTACCTTATCAAGTTCACCTTCATGCTTGGACATACTTAAGAGGATCTGCAGGACACTGCTGAGTATAAAAATATTTAAGCTAAGGGACAACAAAGCGTAACAGTCATGCTTAAGTGATAGCGTTGAAAGTTGTACAGGATGATTTTTGACTGATTCTAGCCTAAGTTGATTGAATCTGTTGAAAATATTGTTTAGTGAGTATAAATATAGTGGCTAAATAAATGGCTGGGTTATCAGGTCACCTGCATCATTGTAATAATCACAGCTTCAGTCTGAGTTTTATCAGTATGCTTGCCATAATGCTGCCTTTTTGCCCCCCAATGCCCTTTGTTTTCTCCCAAACCCTTTCCCTTTTGCCTTCATATCCAATGCCCACCTCACTGCATTCCCAACTAAAGGTAGTGAAAGTGGTCGGAGTACCCCCAGCTTATCCACCTATTCCGATGGCAAATCTCCCTCTTCCACCTCTACATACGTGGCTGCTCCCCGGCATTTCCACATACCAGGTAGGCTATGGCCGCACCACTTGGTTCAAAACTCAAATTATCATTAGTCCTACATCTTTACACAGAGTGGGCTGTCAGGGACTCAGTGGTGGTTTATAAACTAAACTATGAGATTAAACCAAACTACAAAATAATCTAAATGATTGTATTCTGTATATCTGTATGACTCTGATTTCCACTGTCCCTACTTTTTGCTAATATAAAAGCAATTTCTGTTTGACAAAGCAAACTATGTTACATGTGTTCGTATCATATAAAATTATATCTACATTTTATTTAGACAGGATTTGACAGTAAATAGTGTATCATTTATTACTTTAAGTATCTCACAGTGGGAAATACATTTGATCCAACATATTGTTCCCATTGACAATTACACTATCAGTCATGCAAAGGAAAAAAAAATGTTGGAGGCAAGTTAAGTGGAAAAAACAGCTAACAATTATCCACTTAATGGCTTTCATAGTCAACGTCTTTATTGCTTTTGTATGGATACTGTTTCAGATGCTAGAGGGCATTGAAACAAGCCAGAAACAAAACAGATGTGTTATTTTATAGTGAATCATGTTTTGCTGTGGCTTAATGTGTGACAGTTGTTACTAAGCATCTCTGTCAGAGGCCTGTCTGGGTCCACTGACGCTGAGATGGATTACATCAGCCCTGAAGTGAAACATACTGTCCCCATTATCCTCAAGAGGCGCTTCATCAAGCAGTACAGTTAATGCAACTAGACTTCAATCAACTTTTAACTGTTTCCCTATTGTTGTGATGTTTTTATTAATTTAGGTGCCCTTTTTGATTTAATTTGAAACCTCTAAAAAATGCTAATACATGCCTGGGGACCGTCTTTGGTCTCAGATATTATTCTTTGAGTGTTATTGAATTGTTCTGCATCAAATAACCTCCCATTCAACAAAGACCAATACCTTGATATGGTTTAATATTTTGCATGAATTATGGTGTTTCTGATGTGCCACAATAAAAATGACAAATGTCTTGTGTTGAATCAAGCAATACGACGCCCCCCTCCTTTTGCTTTTTTCAAAATATCTCATCTTTCAATAACTGCTAACTCATGCTTCTTTTTCTCCATTCTCTCTCTTTCTCTACCTCCTATGTTGGCTTCTTCCATTTTCTTTCCTGTGCGTCTGTTCCCATCTTCAGAGACTATGGTCAAAGATAATATCTATAGAAAACCCCCCATCTACAGACAGCATGGTACAGTCTACTTCCTCGTTTAACACTTCCTTCTCTGGTCTGGTCTCTGCACGATGTGTCGCATGTCGCTTGTCAGTCATCTCTTCATATGTTTATCCCAGTTCTCCTTAACTTCTTTTCAAAAGCCTGTTCTAGTCTAGTAGACTTCATGGATTACAGAGCTGGTGAAAGAGAAGTGCAATCATTTTGTGTAATAAAATTAAAATTAACTGAACATGTGGATGGTGGGCAATGTTATTACAAAATGAGCGAGGTTTTGATGAAAGGAAGTGGATCTTTAAGCCCTGAGTTTAGTTGTCTTTTCCTGGAATTAAATTGAATGCTTAAGTGCTAGACAAATCAAGAGATGCGATGTAAAAATACAGCTGTTATAAGCCTTATATAAGTCTTACAAGCGGCCATTTAGACAGGATGTGCCACTGCTTTAAGAAATACTACTATACATTTTTATTCTACACCATCAATCCAATATCCCTCAGAGCCACATACAAATTGAGCAGTTCTTTAGCACACTATATAGATCCAGGTTCAGGACCAGCACAGGTAGTAGTATGTCTTTTATAGAGAGAAGCAGAAAATTGAGGTGGAGAGGTCAGAGTAGTGATTGGACATATAATACACACAGCTTACATGGTAGGGACCTCAGTTTATACCCTGTTACAATGAACTAGTTTATGTGATTATTGGGCTTTTATGCTTTTATTGGAATGAACACTTTAACGTTAGAGCAGAGTCAGTAGGTATGACATGCAATGCAAGATCCAAAGACAGAATCACTGAGGCCGTAACAGTTTTTGTCTTATTACCTTCAGAGCAGGCATCTCCCCTTCCAAATGTGTAGGAGCTATATAAAATGTGTTAGACCTTCTCTAGAGGCAGTATTTCCTCCATTATGGGCTACTGTGGAAACACAGTGGTGCAACATGGGAAACTATGAACGAGCGAGAATCTGTTCCTTGTAGATGCAAAGGGCTTATTTTAAGGTAATGAATTCACAATAGTTCTTAATTTCAGGTGAATTTACACTAATAAAACTATAATTATTATATTTTATTGTCTGCATATTTTTGTTTTTTATACAAAAAGAACATTGCCCCAAATTTCAGTATCTCTTATTAATTCTTCATGGGACCTATCATTGGAATTGGGGCACATGGGAGTTAATGTGCCAACTTCATTCCTGCATGTCTGCACTCATCTCACCAGCTCATTTGTTGGTTCTAGTGGTGATTTTGTGACTGTGTGTCCACTGTGTTTGGGTACATGATTCACTTCGTATGGTGGTATTAGTGTTGCACTTAGGACTGTTTCAATAACTGTGTTTCTCCCCTCACACTGTTTGTGTGTCTAATTTATGGTGTACACTCTGCACTGTAGTTGCCTTCAAGCTATGTGTGCACATGGCAGGGTCACTCTGAACACACTGACATAGGAGTCCGAGGAGCTTTTCTCACTTCTATCACGCAAGGAAATATTTATATTTATTAAATATGACAAGTAAATCAGCTGCATATGGCTCAGTCCTACAGATTTATGACGTGATTGTCAGCATCTTGAGTGAATGTATCGAAGCAGACATGTAACATGGTGTGTGCTGTCTGCCAGAAATAAGAAAAAATACACTTTTCTGCCTATTCTTGCAGCTGTATAAAGTGACATTACCTTTTAATGGACTGCACTCACTTTTGTGGGTATTGGCCCATTGGTCAAGTTATCTGATACATGAGAAACATGTTACCAAAGTTGCTTAAATACCTCTGTCCAATGTACCTGCTGATGTTATAGCATGTTTCTGTTGTTAACATTGTCCTAACAGAAAGGAAAGGCAATCCAGCTACTTCAATAATGCTCATAGATTCTTGGATTAAAATTAATGCACAGAAATTTAGATAAAGTTGCAGTTAACATAAAATAAACCAAACACATAGTATGCTGGAAAAGGTATCATTTTTTAAACATGCTATCAGGCTATATTCAAAGTACATCAGTGTAACCCTGTCAAATAATCTGTACAAGATTGCATTAAATCCAAGCAGCTCATTTACTGCAGACTAGTTTTCTTGGCTGGACAACGTAAAACCATGGTTTAGTTTAAGCTGTATTAAGCTGTAGTAGGATATGTGCAGATAACTGATAGCCAGCCAGATAACTGAAACAAGATGTAAAAAAAAAACTTGAGAGGACATGAATAAATGTAATGAGACTAAGAAAATACAGAATTCAGAGACATTAATCTTAATCCCAATTTGATTTAGACGTGTCCTGAGTGCAGGTGGACATATAGATGGTGGCACTAACACAGGGGACATATGGGACAGAATATCAGACATAATAAAAGATATGTGGAGCAAGAAGATTCAGAACATGTTTCATTAAAGTCCAGTCATTTGATATAAAAAAATGTGGATCAAAATATGGACTTCCATGTTAAATTGTACTATCAGCAGGACTGTAGTTGTTAAGATAACTTGATGTGGTAAACGATGGGCCAGACTCCCACAATACATGTAAGTGCAGCCCTCTGAGTACAGTGTTGATACACATGCTAGTGGTTGCAATCCACGCTGTTTTACTGCACAGTCACTCGGTGCATGTGGAGCTCCCTGTAGATGCCGTCTGCAGCTGATGATGTCATGGTCTGGGGGTGATTTACTGTAGAGTTAACAGTGCAGCACAGAGCTGAGAGGCAGATGATCCAGCACATTAACTATGACATCCTGTAACATCTGACTGTTTTACAGCTTCTAGAACCTCCTGGCAGGATGGGGAGGATAGCAAGGTGGGTCTGTGTGTGACTGCGTGTGTCTTTTACCTGTCTGTCCATATCTGTCCCTTCTCAAGTCATTTTCTGAGACTTTGCAAATACTGTACATCCATTTACTAATTCACTAACTCATACTCTCTTAATCATCCATCGTTTCTTTCCATCTCTCTCTCTCTTTCTTTCTATCTCCTTCTCTCTCTTTCTCTAGAGGACCAGTTGGATGATCTTGAAGAGTGAAATAGACGGACACATGGGTCAAGAAGACTTGGATCCCCGCAAATCTACCTGCAGTCTGCCCACTGACACTTCCCACCCTAGTTAGTAGCCAATCACATGATCAACTCAGCTTGAGGAACAAGAATACAAAAATATGGATCTTAAGCATTAATCTAAACAGTAAAATAGCAGAAAATGTATACTTTTTTTCTCTCTGCAGATTTCCCATACAATAAGTCTGCATCCTTACCTGGTTATGGACGGAACGGCATTTACAAGGTGAGCTGCAAAGATTGTGAGCAAATACAAAATAAAGTAGGAACTGCAGATTCCGTTTAAACAATCTTTGTGTTAAAAACAATCCAAGGAAAATAAAAATCTGAGAAAATTAGTAAACTTTAAAAGCAGCCAGTAAAGTTACCACAATAAATAATAAAGGACAGCAAATAATTGGTGATCATTTCATTGTTTTGTTGATGTCAACAAAATGATATTTGATGATTTTTCTCAAAGAAACCAAAAAAATAAAAAGAGAGCAGTGCTGTGATATTATAGTATAACTAAGTTAGTTCCATACTACAAGGTGACAGAATTAAAAATGACTCTAAAGGAGCAAACGAAAAGGTTATAAGCAGGCTGTTTACCAGAAAAATTAAAGCACTTGATTTAAAAGTAAAACTTATAATATTATTGTTTATACTTCATTTCACAGATGATCTCTTTGGTGCACCAAACAAAAACAGGCTTGAAACTATGATAATTGTTAATAATGAACAGTTTGGATAAACATTTAAGCTTTATGCTCCTCTCCAATTACTCTTTTCTAAAGTAGAGGTTGTTTTCAAGTAGTTTAATCCTCTGACTGCCCTGGTGGATCTATTTAGTTTGTGCAAAACCCTCTAAGCACTTAGAAATTACATTGGTAAGCATAGTGCTATGTTAACCAAAAGAAGCATTGGCTAAAAGTACGAGAATAAACCAAAGCAGTTATAAACCACAGCATTCCGATAACCCAGCTACCTACCTCATCATCCAAACTTGCCTGTCCCATCTGGCACCAAGATTTTTCTACCAAGCCAACATGACACAATCCTCTAACCCAAATTAAATAATAACCAGCCTCTGAGTTCCTTGTTCCTGTCCAATGAAAGTCTGGCACAACAAAGCCCGGGCCCAAAGCCTGGGCAGGGCTGGAGCCGCGGCAGGGGTGCGCTCGATTTGCGTTGGCTTGAGTACTGGGAATTCTGAGTGTTTGAGTCACTGCAGGGTGACTTTGTTAAAGGAAATAGACTGTGCCTGTCACCAGAGTGATAGAATGAAACCAAACACACCCACGGATGAAAGGACTTTTAGAGAAAGGGCTGACTGAGATCTGACAGCAGTAACAGCATTTTATGCCAGTAGGTAGTGCTGGTTCTAATCCAGACTTTATAATTTAGGGCTGTTTTAAGACCAAATCAGGCTTTGTTGTGATTAGCTGGTTTGTTCTGCGATATGGGAGGGTTGGCTATTTTGCAAATGCATCATAAGTTTTTGTACTCCCTCATGTTGTTTAGCTCTGTTCGGTTTGATTGGTCGTAAACTTATTGCTCTTTGCAGTGTCTGAGCTGTGTTTCTGCAAAAGTTGACTCTGATTTGACTTTCAACCACTGCGATTTTTTTCAGAATCCCCTGCAGTCATCAAGGCTGCAACCTAAACAGACTACTCACTCACATTAAAATAAATGGGAGAACTTGGGTTTTTGCTGCAGCGCCTGTACTTAATTAGGCTTAGCTGTAATCAAATAGACCACCATCAACATGTTTTTGCATCACAGTTTTATCAAACTCCCCTACACACCCTAAACTAATCAACACAAGAAGCCTCAGAGCAGCATTTAAGACCTAAGCTTTTCACTTACAGTTTTAGTACCAGATTACACAGGGGTTAGTCAGTATCATTAACTCCTCACAAGGCAGGTCTCCAGTTTATTATTAGGACATTGGGGGTATTTAGTTTATCATCCACTGATGTGCTATTGCTGCTCTCCCTCAGTGTTTGTTGATGGATAGAGAACAGCCAGCCAAAACAGTGCAGAGAAGGAAATGAAAGCTCAGGGGCTTCGACGGATTCATGGCGCAAAGTGTATAGAACCATTTTTCTTTTGCTGACATTACTGGTTAGTGTTGTTGACATGGTGGATTCAGTGTGTTGGCAGAAGAATTAAGGGAGACTTTTGTCTATTAAATGTTGAACTATGTAACATCATATTTGTAACACACAGTGTCTTTTGTGGAAGTGCATTGTTCAAACTGAATGACATAGTGCTCATGTCCATTTACACTCAAAATGAAATGAAATTACACTTCAATGTGTATTTTTTCTTCTACAACAGATAGTAATATATTACATGCTCCAGACACACTTAGGGACTTAGTGACGCTTTGCTAAGGCAAAGTGCTACTATGAGCGAATTACCAGCGTCAATGTGCTTACATGCTAACAATGCCAATGTTATCTTGCTAATTTGTCATGTAATGTATATCTTTATTTAGCTCATTATTTGCCCAGGCACAAACACAGGTAGACTACAGCTAAAGCTGATGTGAATCCCATTTTGTTTGCAGGTATCTTCTTATGAACCATATGCTAAAATGGAGATATTTTCTATTTTATTAATTTTCAACAGTTGCCCTTGCCTGTTTATAATCACTTGCTATCTTGCTGATTATCTTGCTTCATTGAAAAATAACTTTGTGCTTTTATCAGTTCATTAATTCACTTGAAACTGTATTTACATAAAGCAGCATTGTAACTAATCATTGGTTTACAGACAACAGCTGCAATACAACACAAGCCGCATTAGCTTTGTAGCTAATAATAACACAAGCTGCCAATGCTTGGCTAATTTTACAGCTTGTTTTGAATCGCCGGCCTCTAGTTGGATAAGTTCTATCAGCGGACAAACAAACAAACATCAGTTCATTCCTCTGGATCTAGTTGCTTTATAGTTTCTCCAAACTAAGTGATGCAAGCTCACTTTTAAAAGAATGTGTCACCATCACTTCCTCTTGGTCACCCTAAAAGAATGTGTACAAATTAAGGGCAAAAGCAGTGACTTATTTAAAGGCTTTCAGATGAGCCCTGGCTTTGATAAAGACCAGCGATGTTCTTGGCAGGATGCAGCAGGACGTCTGAATGATGGTCTAACTGCTCTTTGTTTATGTGTGTGTGCCCATATAGGCTGCTGAGATGGTGGAAGATGAAGTGGACCCAGACTCCCAGAGCTGGGGAGGCATGAGAGGTGAGGGTGAAAATGAATCAATTATGTTCATCTCCTGTTTTTTGTCACGTTCCTCTTAAAGTTAAAGGTTTGCAAGACTTTTTCAGTGTTGCACTGTTGATAGGAGCATCAGCTAAATGTCAAAAGTACATACAAATAACACCATGAAGGTCAGTAACATTTCCTTGTTATTTTGGCTCTACTCTGGCATATGTTTTGAAATGAAACAGCTGAGGTTAAGGTTCTGACTAAGGTTCATTTGTTTAACTGCTTCAGACCATACTGACGTTGAAAAATTCCCAGCAGGAAGTGATGCTGGCTGCAGTCCAGACCCGGCAAATCATCACCTGACGTCTGTGGGTCAATGACTGCACACAACCGTAACCCCATATGAAATATGATAACTTCCCTGAAATCGCTCAGTTATTTAAAGATTTTTTTCAGGCGAAAATACTGCAAATTTAATAGGTCAGTATTATTGTGGTCACACTGGGCTTTGCCTTCACACATGCAGGCAGTACAGCCAAGGCATTGCTGGCTGAAGGGAAAGGAAAACCTAAAGTGTCAAACCAACAATCTTTTCCTTGACCTAATCAAGTTGTTCTGGAGAGCAAATCTAACTGAGCTGTGTCTGTCTCACAAAGAAAACCATGTGTAGATCTTGTCTTAAACCCAACCTGACGTTTTTCCACTAAATTCCCAAGTTTCTTCCTGAATGAAGTGACAAAGATCTTAGGGATTAGATTCTCTAATCTTCCTCTTTTTTGAAAAAATAGCACATCTGTGTTCAACTAGACACTTCTTGATTATGAGATACCTGTAAAACAAGTTTAAATGTGATCTCAGGCCGCACAATAACACTGCTTAAGTAAAGGTGTTAAATGACATTGCTCTAAACACAGTCTAAGGTAAAACTCAATTTTTGAAGTGCAGCCTTAAAAACATCTGACCATAAAATACTTCTTGACTGATTGACTGATATGGTTATCAACTGTCATACAGTACTCACTTAAATTAGACCGTATTTGGAAGCCAAAGGCTATGTTGTTTATGATCTGTGGAGTTCCCCAGGGTTCAGTTCATGAGCCTCTACTATATTATTTAGCTTGTGTGTGCTCTCCTTGGACAGTGCAAGACAGTAAATCTTTGTCATTAAGACAGAATACTGCACCGTAGTTACTGAATCAATATTAAGTTTGACCAGAATGTTAGCTTGAAACGAACTTTAATGCTGAATTTTTTAGTGTGTTTCTACAAAATGTAGTTAAGTGTTTCGCTTCTGCTAGCCTTCAGCAATGCATGCAATTCAGTTTTTTGATGGTTATTGGATTTCCCTCACCAAAATGCAACTTTCTAGTCAAATGTACTTCTCTAATTTAGTTTGTATGTACTGAATCTTGTACATTTAAGTTTTTTAACACAAAACCAATATTTACACACAGTTGCACATCACTTGTACACAAGATTCACAGGCAGAGTTTCGAACCTCAGAAATTCCAACGATCAGTCACCTAAAGTTGTCTTTGCAAAAAATCAATGGTAGTTTTACCTCCAGAGCCTTGGACTCCCAAAATAACTTTACAACTATATTGTTGGAAAAAGTCACAAGCTCAATCTAGTAGACAGCCTTTTCCTCCAGATAATGATAACAGCTAAAATTTTAAACAATGAAATCTGAAAAAGCCTTGTCGTTCTTCCTTTAAGTACAGATCTAAGGTCAGTTTACAATCCCTGATCACACTGTGACCAAGCATGCAGAGCCCAGCAGCTCTGGCTCCAGATCAGGTACTGGAGGTAACAACAGAGAAGTGACATCATTTTTTCCAGCTGCAGAATTATTGGTGTGTGTTTACAAGTGTGTGTACAGTCCTGGCTGTATCTTAAGCAAAGACTGAGTTGACGGGTTGCCAACCTCATAACTGTGTATCCATGTGTGCAGAGCAACCATTATAATGCTTCTGACGCCTTTGAAACCCAATATTTTTGAAGAGATTTGAATCCACACGGTGCAATTTATTTTCAGGCTCTATTATGGTAGTTTTTATAATGGCTCTGCTTTTCAAAAATACCTCATTGTTCCACCAGATTAAGTCTCTTTCTTTCTTTCTCTCTCTCTTTTCCTCCCTCTCAGAATACAAGGTAAGATTTCCCTCATTTGTTAATGCTTTACAAATAATTTTCTTGGCAGCTTTGTTGGACATTGGATTATAATTGTATTCCCTAATAAATCTCCCACAATGCTTACTTTGTGTGTGCCAGATCTACCCTTATGAAATTCTGGCAGTGACGCATAAAGTGAAAGTGAAGCTTCCCAGAGACGTAGATCGCACCAGACTGGAGGTGAGCTCTAATCTTCTTCTCCCTGCTCTGCCGTTTCCCTCCTTCTGTCCACAGGTCATTAAAAGGCCTGAGAAAATGTTTAACTGTGGTTTTAAAGAATGGCTTGAAAATCAGAATTATGCAGCTTGGTTTAGCATGGCCAGGCAGCTAAGCTGACTGGGATAAAGGTATTATCCAAAGCTTAGAAAAGTGCCTTCTCCAGTTTTGTAATGGTGAGTAAATGACTGTAATTTCTGCTGTTTTTTCGTGATTTGAGCTAGGCCCCAAAAGGCTTTAGATAAATTTAGATAAAGTTAAATTGACTTAGTCAATTAAAGTCAAAACCAAGTTGGGACAAAAAGAAACCGTCAAGATATATTTACATTAACTACTGAAACATAAACTGGAGCTTGAATCAACAGATAAAAATGGATTAAAAAAAAACTTTTCATAGCTGGCGTATATACATATATAAATATTAATACATATTAAATGGATTTCTGATACAGCTATGGGTGTATTTATTTTCATAATTGTCTAATATGTGTGTGTGTGTGTGTGTGTAGATAGATAGATAGATAGATAGATAGATAGATAGATAGATAGATAGATAGATAGATAGATAGATAGATAGATAGATAGACATTTTATAAATATAATTATGAAGATACATACACACATTTATTACAATGTAATAAATTTATTCCTTGTCATTAAAGAAAATATAAATTAATGCATGGCTCCAGTCTTAATTCTGATTACAGTTGTTGATGAATCAGAGTATATAGAATAAAAGTACTGAGAAAAAACGGTAAAAGTAAAAGTTTGTGTTTTTGTGTTCAATTAAAATTAGCTTTGAAAAACATTTTTCTCTTTCAGTAAACATTGAAAGTGATTATTTGGAGGTAGTGTTCCTTTAAAAATAGCATAGCTGCTAAACTAGCAGTACTTTTCTTAAATGATAGTACTGAAGTGTGTGTTGGCATCGGCACGTTTAATGATGACACTACATTGTGTGTAGTCATAATGTTTTTCCCCACTTCAAGTGTGGCCATGTGGAAGAATGATAAACACATTAGCCTGTAGACATATTCTGACACCATGTTGCACATTGTTTGTTTTAAAAATACTTAAGCCTTTAATTTGATTTCGTGGAAATTTTGAAAACAGCACACACCAATGGTGTCTGGTTCCTGAGTGGCCTACACAGGACACTGACCTCAGAAAACTCTGAGTTCAGGCTGTGACAGGCTAAATAAAGCCAATAAATTGTGGGATTTAATTGAATGTGACTATAAGTGGGAGTAGTATTGGTTTTACTTTGTGATGTTGTATCAAGTTACCTGCTCTTGCACTGGGTCACAGCAAGTTCAACCCACATGCATGTCTTATAATAAAAAATTAAGCACTGCAGTAGGACTGAATTTCCCATAATAGCTCATTTCCTCCAGCTGTTTTTCTTACACTACCCATTTACAGATTCAAAAGTTTCATTAAGTTGAAAACAGGAAATATTTTAGTCAGTAGTCTCAAATAATTTTCCACTTAGGATAGAAAGCCCATTTTAAAACTTGATATTGTGGTTTGTCTTGTGGTGCAGCAGTGATGGTCTCCTCCTCTCCTCGGAAGAGTTTCATGAGCCCACTTTGAAAAAAATTCCATTTAAAATATTTAAACCCTCAGTAACCCTCATATGAGAACTGCCCATGAGCTTTTGGATTATGGGAACATTGTCCCGAGAGGAGTCAGACTGTCGGGATATCAAGGTGTTACTGACGCAAGAGATCCCCTTTGTGGTTGGGATCACAAGACTGGAGTCATATTGTCATTAGTGTGATGTGTGTGTGCCTGTGCATGTGTGTCAGATAGAAGTATTCCAAACTCTGCTTTACTCACCACTGTTCCCGATCCTTGACCCCAAAGTGGTGTTGGTTTACCCAAACTAATCAGCAGCTAAACCTGTATCAAAACTCCAGCTCAGAGCCAAGAGGGCCCATTTACAATGAGGCAATCCAACCAGATGGAATATCTCTGGAAGCTCGAAAGCTTTGGTCTGCAGTGCTGAAGCATAAATTAAAGGAGCAGTTCAACTGTTCTTGTTTGGTTTCTTACAACTATTTAGGTTAAGCAATTGAAACAAATTGTGATCCATGCCTGTGTGTTAAGTATAGTCTTTTGCTTTACAGAAAATAAAGAACAGAACCAGGATCTGTCCTCAGGCTGAGTTACACTGTTTTGACATGTATCCTCCCCTGTGTGCAGCTGCACAGTGTCAGTGTGTGACATGTTCCTACTACAGTCTCTTCACACACCAGCAGTGTTACCATCATCCAGTAATAATGGAGGCCTGCTGTTCCAATTCACTGTAATGATAAAACAACATGGAGTGGGCTAATGGAAGGATTTTACAGTATTTGTGATATAGACAAAATACAAAGTAACTTTTGTATAAACAAATTTAAATACAAAATCTATAGTAAATGATAATATTTTTCATAAATAAAACTGAATGATATTTAATAAATCATATCGTATTAACTTAGAAAAAACAAATGTGATTAAATTCTAGAATCTGCAAATGGCTCTTTGATGGCAAAGTTTAGATCTTTTAATAGTCAAAGCAACTTAGCTGGGGAGCTAAAACAAAAATTAAAAGTTGTTCTAGCTTGTTTGCACTCTCTAATCATACTGCTCTTTAATTTTTAGGAATGAATTTGGTCACGTTTTATTAAAATTTAAGTTCCTGTCCCAAATCCAAATAGAAGGAGTTGCTACTACGAGTGCCTGACTGCTGTCTGAATGTCGTATGATATGGGGACTAAAGAATCAGCAATTTCATGTGAAGATTACCTGAGCAACTGGAAAAGTTTATTCAGGAGACTCTTTACATGAATTGTGTCAGTGAGGCCTGATAATCACAAGGTTATTAACTAATTTGTCTTGTTTTCTGGAATAATGTCACTTAGAGTCTGGACCCTAAAATACACTACTTTAAAGGCCGAGTCTGCAGAAAAACATTTAGTACACAAAAGCTCTGCTGTTTGTCACTGTGGTCCAAACTCTTTGGCAAGTTGCACATCCAGACATACTTAAGTCAGTAGTGTCACAATAGATGTTTCGCCATTGACAGCTCATAAAAAACACCTATTGTGACATCACTGATTGGGTTTGAGGCTGTATGAGTGACGGTTTCACAATAACAAGAAAAGGTAACTTGATATAAATAGAATATTACAAAATATTCAGATTTCTTGATAGTCTCATGTTATTATTCTGTCAACATGGCAGATGAAGAATTGAAGGGATTTGGATGTTTTTGAGAAAACACATTCCTCCCTCTGTTGGTTGGTATGGAAACCAGGTGATTGGCTATCAAACAACAGCCTGCCTTTAATTTACACTCACTGTCATCATCAGGGTGCACAACGGCTGTGCACAGCTCAGCCAAAGTCTTAAAAATAAAGAGGTGTATGCTTTTGTTCTGGGTCTAAATCAATACCATGCATGTTTTCATTCCATGGTATATTTTTGACATTTATAGAGGACTTAGTGAGTGTTTGCAACACGAGCCAAGCCGGGTTTTGGATAACAGTTTTGTTTGGATCAACTTCTGAGGCACAGAATTGAATCGGGTGTGTTAAAACCTCAGTACAGAAGGCAGTGCAACGCCTGCTTATGTGGGGAACACAAATTTTAGACCTGGATGAACATCTTCTGTGCGAGTCCAATTGAGTGTGAGTGTGAATCTGCTTTTGATTTGCCATACAGCAGAAGTGGGCGAGAGAAGTCCAGCTGGCCTGGAAGTAAAATAATAATCTCATTGGTTCAGGTGAAAGTTTCGATTAATTGAGCCAAAGAACCGCTTGTTTTTCAGGCTCAGTGCAACATTTGGTTCACTGAAGTGAAGCCCAGTGAAAATTCAACAAGACAGGGAGGAGAAAGTGTGTGGTGCCAGTGTAAGGGCTTGATTACTCCAACGTATCATTGCAAAATTTCAAACTGAAATCAATCAATTTCAATGGCCTTGTTGTGACTTTGGGATTTTGATTACAGAGTAAAGTTTTAATTTAGGGAACAGAACCAATTCCACAGCTGGAATCTGAAGACGCTCTCACATTAGCTCTGTCATTCTGTCCAATTTAGTGTAACAAGAAGCAATCCAAACCAGAGCTTTCCTCTTTGGATCCATTTTGTCATCCCTGAATCTCTCCACTACCAAAGTTAATGAATATACACATTTGTAACCACAGCACCACCTGTTTCACTAGGTTTAAAAGAAGTGTAATCACAGTGCAACCCCCTTCTCACAAATGTATAGCACTACTCTGGATAGATATTGCTGTGCAACTGCTTTTACTGACTCATTTCACTGACTTTTAGACTCTTGTGTACTTATGCTGCTGTTTAATGATGTTGTAGGTTTTGCAAATAATTCTTTAATGTGCAATAGATGTACTGTAAACACATCATGCGAGTTTCTGTGATGTACATTATATTTTACCAGATTTAACTTTTTTATAACTCACAAGCCTTTTTTTAACACATTTTCATACATAAAAAAACAAGGATAGTAAGGATAGTCTATTAAAATTATGACCGGCTTTAAGTACAGTCTTGGTTGTTTGCGTTTAGTAAGTATATTTTCTCTGCTTGTGTTTTGCTTCCCCAGAGACATCTATCTCCTGAGGACTTCATGCAGGTTTTCGGCATGACCCTGGAGCAATTCGACCGCCTGGCCCTCTGGAAAAAGAACGACCTGAAGAAGGCAGCACGCCTCTTTTAGACAGGAAAAAAAAAACCCAACAGCATCTCAACAAGCATCCGTCCTGTCCGGGAGGAAGCAGAAAAGGAAAAAACCAACCCATCTGAAATAGCTATATATGCACCGCCATGATACCCTTATTTCCCACCTGTAAAACGCCATGCCATTTGCCTGTGATGCCACGGAGAGGCGCTCTTTGCGGGAACATTTTCATGATGTCGAGACAGCATCTTTTTTGCTTTTTGTATGTGATGTGGCCCGAATGTTTGACCGACAACCTTCCAGAAGAGGACGAGGAGCTGCGTTTGCATGGCCTGTTTTGACGCTCCTTGCCTCCCGTGTGGTTTTCAGCATCCTTATCCCCCTCCAGCCCATCTCAATGCTTTCATACACCCTGGCAGAAATAACAGCATTTTCTAAATCTCGTGCAGGCCTTCCTACAGGTTTTCTGTGATTCTGAATGTTTGATGTGCGCCTTCTTCTACGCTGTCACTCTTGACTTATCTCTCGGTTTCTATCTTGAGTTTTGCAGCAGCAGCTGGTTTGTTTTCATTTTGCGAGGGTTTATCATCTTTTCTGTCACCGCATATCACCTGTTGGTTGCTCTGCCTTTTCTCTCTCGCTGTCTCTCCATCATTTTAAGTTTTCCTCCCTGCAGTGAGTGACCGTAACATGGTCATATCTGTTCATTTTTTACACCTTTGCCATTATTTTAAGACAACGAAGAGACTGCAGACTTGTACACACTCACTGTTCAAGCATGTCAAGGCCAAAGACAGGAATAAAAAGACAACTCCTCTTCTACGCTTCTCAGAGCGTCGACACAAAAGGCACCTTATCATATGCTTTTGTTCAGTTTTCCTTCATGTTGTTTTCAACCAGAGAAGCTGGGAAAGAATGGCTGGGTAGTTTTGATATGCATGCCCTGATATGTTTGAATGCGGTCCCATATCTTGCATAAGCATCTCATAAATCAGCACAGATATGAGAGCCAGGGCTGGATAGGGGCCACAACATGGCAGTGAAATCACAGATGGGGGTGAGGGGTGGGGGGATGTATATAAGGAGGGGCCCTGCAAAAAAGGAAAAGGAAAAAAAAATAAGAAGAACATTCAGGACAGAAGGTTTCAGGGTGTTCAAAGGTGTCAAACATGCAGCAACGCAGCACATGCACTCACATCAAAAAAAAAAGAAAAGAAATTATTTTTATAAGCTATTTTTGACTTCTGGAAAGGATCATTAAACCAACCATGAGACACAGCTGAGAGAAATCATGTTTTTGTTACCTGAATTTAAAGCCCAAGCTGACTTGGTTAAGCTTCTCAGACCTGCAGCAGCACTTAAGCATAATAAGTGGGGTCTTGCTTGATTTAAAACTCAATACTCTAACTGTGTTATATCTTCTCAGATAGAGATTTAACTCTTTATATGTTTGTTGTTTGAAAGCATTGTTGCGTACAGTAAAAAGCTCCACATGTAAGCTGAAGTCTGTCAGCTTTGCTTAATGATTTCTGAACCGTAAACCAATCAAATCGCCAACTAACATACTGTTAGATGTATGTGAACATATACTGGACATATACCAGATATATTTGTCTGTATACAAGCCATGGTGTATAACTCTTTAGGCATGCATGAAGGTGGAAATATGAGGTTTTGACCACTGACCTCAGATTAGAAATTGTATCAAAACATTGTCTTCAATCTGGTTTGAATGATTGATTATTTCTGGTTTAATGGCGTCAAATTAAAAGCCCGAGTCAGCTGCTTACATTAACTTGTGGTAGGTATTTATTTAACTGCAATATTAAGGAAGGGATATTAATTTGAAATCTTAAGGGTGTAGTCTTGAAATGAATAGCATCACCAAGAAGAGAGCTTTTAAAGAGAAACATATCAATTTTTGAGTTTAATCTGAGTGTCAAATCGATTTTGCCTGTAAGTAACACACTAACTGTTGTCATAGAGCATCATGTCTTCTTTCTAATATTCATATGCTATTAAAGTGCTTTATCCAAATTACAGAGTCACTATGGATTGGAGTGTTTGAGTTTGTTAAATGACTGTCAAAAGCCAATATAAGAAAAATGTGTACCATACAGGTGTGTGTGTGTGTGTGGATCTTTTTTTTTAGAAGAATGGAGTTTTTTTATTGTTTTGTTTCAATAGTAAAAGATTAACACCACCAAGTAACGGGTAAAGCTCCATCTTTAGAGAAGAAACAGTCAAGTCAAAGAGATTTAAAAACACTGGGTATGTTTATGTTATAAACTGTGTATAGAGAGGATCATTGTCAAACTTACATGGCTATGGAAACATTAGCATAAGCCAGTGCTATAAAGGGCAAGATCTAGTAATAGAATTGGCCAAAATTAGCCTGAGTTTTCCTAAATCTGACATACACCAAAACTGATAATGACATCTTAGGGGATCTTCACTTCACAGCAGAAACAATCCCATTTTTTCTACATTTTGTTTAAAAAAATGAATATTTTTGATCACATATCTTGAAAAATCCAGAATATTCCCAGATTTGCGAATAAACTGTGAGGAATTCAACAAGGTTTTCCACTCACACAGTCAGACACTCACTCAGGCTGTAACTAAAACCCTAGACTAGTCCAATCCTGGCCTTGTAAACATCAGATACAGTTTACAGAGCAACCCTCTGGTTAAACTTTGAACCTGCAAAACCTTTTTTTTTGGCCACCTGGGGGCAGCAGAAACAAGATGTGGCCACAACATTGACATATCACCAACATATGGAGAACAACTAAAGAAACAGTTGCTTATTTTTAAATAACACAATACCATCATTCGGTCAGAGTCTTGTTTCTGTCCAAAAGATAAATGTTACTCCAATAGTTGCTCTCTTTTTACTGGATTTTTTCTTTTTCTTTTTATTTTACTGCTATCACTTGTGCACTCTGTCAGTATTCCTGTGCAGATATATATTGATTGTTTTCAACATTATAAGTGACCCATACTTTTAGTTTCAGTTTCAAAATAAGTGTTAACCATCTGGAAATACTAGTATTCAAGACACGATTGTCTGTTTCTTGCCTTCTGGACTTATTTTTCTTAAAAAATTTCAACTGGTTCCCAGATTTCAGGAATTATTTTGGTAAGATGTTGTTGTAACAACTGATAGAACAACCACAGCTACAAAAATAAAACCCAAGAAACTCCAGAGGATGACACATCTTTCTTGTTTTCTTTTTCCTATGAGGGAGACAAGGTATCAGACTACATCCAAGAAAGATGTGGACACTCATCCAACAAGTGCAAATAGAGAAGCAATTAAAAATTGTGTTGAGCATGAAGGGAAAACCACCCAGACTAGATTACACAAGTAGAGAGAGCTTTTATCTCTGCAAAAACAGACCCAGGGAAAACAAAACGGAAGAATTTCATACATTTTTCACAGCCTGTGGTGTGAGACTCACATGGAGAAATAATATTTATCCCCATCGTTTGCATTTCGTGTTTTCTCCACTGCTGCCAAGGACAGCGTGAAGTTGCATTCTGGGTAAAGGTCTTCATTGAGACAGAGTGCATGCTGAAAATGAGGACATATTTCATTAGAAGAATGAATGTCTTGTGTTTCATAACTGGTTTGCATACTCATTTTTGTAACTACTAGTATTCATTATTCATTATCATTAATTAAGATTAATCACATAGCGTCTGATTCGAGGTTTTAAGATGATGGTTTGTAATGGCTTACTCTTTGTCTGATTTGTTTGGCTTTGTTGCAAAATTTACAAAGGAGTATCTGATGTCCATCTTGTAATAAATGTTAAATTAAGTGTTGGCTCTTATTTGTATATGCCCTCATTACCAGTGGCTTAAATTACAATGCCTTACTTTATGGGTTTTTAAAAAAGATGAGAAAATGAATGAAGAACTTGTCAATCTGCCAAGAATGCTATTTATCTAAAACCGATTTTTTACTTTCCCAAAATGGTCTCTTGATGAAACTGGTTGCTTCCTCATCTTAATTTGTATCTCCTCTGGCATATCCTGTTCTCTTATCCTTAACAACCACATCATAAATATAGAAAGTTTTATCCAATAGAATCTAAATTGAGTGCATTGTGTCCTAAGGGGGGCTCTAGAGGTCTCCAGCTTTATGAGCACAAATTAATCATTTGACTTTATTGCCTTAAGTATGGAATTAGCATCATTTAGTTTTAGGCAAAAACACTCTGGTCCCATTATTTTTAAGCCTTAACTGAATGCTTTGAGTTTCCTAAACATAACCATAAAACCGATGAAGTGATCAGGATTTAGCTACCAGGGAATGGTCTAGAAAAGAAATAATGAAATTACATTGTACAGATAATAATAATTATTATTTTTTAACAACTTTTCTGGCAAGTTTATTAAAGTGCCTCCTTGTTAGTTCTAATATAAAAAAGTAACTCTGCTGACATTTTGGTGCTTTTAAAACCTATAAGCTATTGCACATTAGTACTGAAGGCACTATAACTCAGATTATCTGCTGCCACGAACATTCTTTCTTATATTTGACACATGCTTCTTAATTGAAGTGCTTCCATTTAGTTAGAGAGAAAGAGAGAGAGGAAGATGCAGGGATTCAGTTCTGAGTGATATATGAGAACATAGCTTACCATTCAAAACCTTAGTCACTAAATTGATTAAAACATAAATTTCACATAAATATATTTTCCCTTAAAACATCTAGAAGAGTTTCAATCCAACCTGCTTTGCAACCTTGTTAGTTATTCTTCTTGTTTTATTTGTCGGTGACAAATCTGTGGCTATTATCATGAAATTTATACAAACAAACAAACAGGGGGGGGGGGGGGGGCGGGGGGGCGGGGGCGGCGGGGGGGGGGGGGGGGGGGGGGGGGGGGGGGGGGGGGGGGGGGGGGGG
>JAPZDV010000016.1:2177122-2203236 GCA_029814665.1 Acanthurus lineatus
ACCCCTTTTTTTTTTTTTTTTTTTTTTTTTTTTTCGTTTTTTATTTGTTTGTTTTTTTATTTAAATTTAAAAAAAAAAAAAAAACACCCCCCCCCCCCCCCCCCCCCCCAAAAAAAAAACAAAAAACGGCTTTGTGTCTAAACTGTGTGAGCTTGTAAGCTGCTTTAACTGCTGAAAATGGAGAGGACCCTTTCTCTCCCTTCACTCAGTGAGCAAGGTGTCCCACATGGCTGCAATAAACACGAGACCCGCCTCTTGTGGCGTAGCCTACAATTGGCCGGCACAGCTGTCAATCGCTGCTGGGGGTTCTGACGGGCGCACCCGCCCTGCCTCTATTGTCACTGGTGAGAGGAATATTTATTTTAAACATGGAAAAGGAGAAAAGCCACAAAGGTAAGCTACTTCTTGCTTTGAAACGCTTTTTACAGACCGACTTTCATTCACAAGTTGCTCGCTACTTGTTTATTGTTAGCTTGGTTTGTTGTCACGAGGCTGTTAGCTTGGTCGTCAGCGCTTTTTGAGTGGATTCATTCAGAGAGGAGGGATGGGAGAGGATGGATGTTTGCTTCTATTTCATGACAAAATCTGTATAATTGTTATATTTTGCTAAGCATTTGCATAGAGCTCCTGCGGTGACTCCTCTCTTGAGAAATGCGTGGTTTAAAATCTACTTTGTTTACTTTGGTGTGTTTATTAGTCTCTTAACAGCCTCACAATATCAATAAAAGTCGTTATAGGGTCTTAACATCCTTTGTGGTATTCAGTTGTTACTATATAGTGAATTTTATGTCGTAGGTAGATTTTTTTAATGTAGGCTAATTGTATTCATTTTTAGAACATTTTGACGTTTCAAAATATATTTTTAACAGCATCATTTTGGTTACTCTGTCACTGTAACTTCTAGTTACTATACCTGATTCTTTTTGGAGGATTAAAATATGCAAAAGATTCTATGCATAGAGTGAAATTCGAATTGCAGTATTCTGTTTTATTGGGGTTTACAGACAAGTCCGTGCAAAAAAATCCAGTATCCTCCGTGTTGTGATGGGACTGTAAGCGGTACAAAGGACCATGTGGTGGTAGAGGAGGAGAGGACAGGAGGCAGAGGAGGAGGAGGAAGGGAGGAAGGGAGGAAGGAGTGTGATTAATTGGCAGACAGGGGCTGTGTGATGCCCCGGGCATCAGCAGCCTGCAGGGGGAGGGAGGGAGGGAAGGAGGGAGGAGGGGAGAGACCAGCTGGGAGGCTGGATCCCTTTCAACTCCCCATCATTTGACCTCCAGACATGAGCTTCCAAGGTCTTTATTGAGCGGAAAAGGCCAAAGAAGTTTAATAGACTTATGAGTGATTTACTGTGTCCAGCAGGGTTTCATTTCAACATTCAGAAACACATGTAAAATAATGGAGTTTTTAAAAAATCGAAGGCATTGCTGAAAGTGATTTATTGGCCTAGGACTTTTTTATAATACAGAGTTTTCAAACATATAAAATTCACTTATCAGTGCAGCTTAATGTTTTTGGAAATCTTAATTTTGCACATGTAGTGACATTTTGAAGAGTTCCTAGTTCTTTGAGCAGAGCAACAGAGGCATCAGCTGATCTGACCCCCGCCCGCCCAGCTCACCCCTCCCTGCCACCCCAGGATTTCATGCAACAGACTGGTGAGCGGGGGCGTTCCAGCAGCTCACTGTTGTGGGACAAATCCAATTAATAAAACACAATAGAGTAACAGGACAAACAAAAGATGAGCTTTAGAGTAATTAGGCTGGAAATGTTAATAGGATCAAGAAATTACTGTGCTGGAAATGACTTTAAGTAAAGTATAGCCTCCGTCAACGCCATCTATCTTTATGTAGGCTATCCTACAATATTAACTCTCTTATTTATTTATTTTATTGCCTGTTATTTTGACAGTTATTTTTTGATTAAACTGTTAAATAAATATCTCACCTATGTATATTCTACATTTTTCCTTATTCTTGGCATAGAATATACAGTAACTCCTTGAGATACTGGCTTAAATAAAGTGGTCACATTGAATCAGGGAGCATGTTGTATTATTAAAGAAAAAGTCGCAGGATATTTCAAACAAGTATCTGTATGGCTACATATGACAATATTTAAAACTTTTCAAGACAGACAATCTGACATTTACAATTTTGCTTCAAATTCATTGTGTAGAGGTTCTGGCATATGGAGCTAAAAGTCTGTCCTTGTCCACATCCTTGTTCTGTACTTATAGATTTTCTGGCTTCCAGTGTTAATCAACTGATAATTAAACTATAAACGCTGCCCTCAGTGGCCTTTGTATTTACTTCTGTATAACACTGTGCTGCAAGAGGATGCTAAATGATGTGGTATTGTATTGTATGTTGACCACATTTAAAATTATTATTACTTGGATGTCATAAATCTGAATTGCGCACTTAGATTTGTAGTGCTCTCTTTTATTGCCATTTTTTTGTGTGTTCTAGGCTACGGAGTGTTATATAATGATACAAAGCAAAGGAGTGTTCTAAAATTGGATTCCAAGAACTCTTTACACTTGTACAGCCTTTTGTGTTATGTTTATCCTTTGTTATGAAGTATGTGTGTTTAACTTTTTGTGTCTGCCTGAGGCTCAGTATTTCCTTGATTGCTTTGGAAGTCCAGGCTAGCTTCACCACAGCTTGTCTTCTTGTGACAATGGACAATAGCAGGCAGACAAATTGTATACATCCTGCTGGCTTGAAAAGAGAATAGAGCTGTGAGCCAACAGCATAACCTGCAAGCAGAGAGAAAAGTGGAGCGCACAGCCAAAGAGTCAAGGACGGGGTCGGACTGAAAGTCAGGGGAGTTGATATAGTGATGTTGTTTTTGCTCAACAGGAATAGAATGGAATTATTTTGACTATGTGTGCACACACTTTGCATAAATCATGGTTAAATAATTTCTGGACAGCATTAAAATATTTTTACATGATTAAGCCTGATGATACTTAAGGAGGCAACCAGTTTGTTGAAGTTAATAGCATAGCAGAAAAAAAACATCAGGAGACAACAGAACAATTACACAGCTTCAGGACATTTTTGTTTGATACCTTTGAAAACAAAACAGTGACTGCAAACCTCTTAATAGTTTTCTTATGACATTAAGCTGTGTGTGGTTTAAAAAAGAAGATTGTCTTCTCTCATGGGTCTTTATTTTAATACATTTTAGAGGTCATAATAGGTCAAACTTAAGCACCCAAAAGTTGTCAAGGAGAAATAAAGTGCAAATTTTAAAATGAATGAGTAATGTTCTCAAATTATTAGTTTGATCACCTAAATTAGCAGAAGATCATTTTTGAACAACTTTTAACATATTTTTTTGGATTACATGTTTTAGGACAACATTGTTAAATGGGAAAAGATCAGATTGAATATTTACCTTTTTTCCTCTGCTGACATTTCACTACAGTACATACAGAATGCAACATTTAATCAAAATACCACTAAAAGCTACATTGTATGTAAAATCATGTCACTAATATGTCTTTGATAACATCGTCAAGATAAAAATATTTCTAATTAGATTATAGTTCCATTTACACACACATGCTTTGACTACATTACGTAAACTTTGACTTTTCTCAGCTGCTGGCTCCATTCTTTTCACCCTGTCAATACTGCTGCTCCCGCTGATGACATCATAATTATTGGACATCTGGGCCCAGTGTGTATGTGTTGAGATTCCATGGTAACACTGTGAACTGAGATTTGATATGCAGACCCCCCCCTCCGTATAGCCCATGATGTGAGTAGTTATATCCCTCCTGTTACCAGTATGAAACTGCTGCCTTCAGGTTCTGCTAGAAATATCATAATCATCTTTTATACTTCAGTCATTTAAAAGTGCACCCCTAAGATGTTATGGTAAAAATATTATGGTGATTAAGTGGCATTCCACTGTAACGTTTAGCTGCAAATTTTTTCTTCTCCCCTCATCTCCATCACTGTCTCTACACTCCTTTCTTTTGTCCTCCCTTTTGTTCATCTCTTTCCTTTGTCTGCCTCAACTTGCTTTCCTCATTCACTGACTCTTCTTTGCTCCTCAGTTTTTCTTTTGTTCCCTCATTATTCTTCACCCCTCCTCTCTTCCAGTATCTGTATCCCACTGTGCTTTGCTTAAGGCCAACATTCCCAGCTCGCAATCTGTCTCCAGTCTCTCTCTCTCTCCTTCTCTCTCACTCTCGCTCTTTGACTGTGTACAATTTTCTGTACTATCTCAGGTCCAGGTGTTTGCCTGCAGGTGAGGACTCTGCCCCCCTCATTGACAGTAATCCTATAGGGAAAAAAAAAACCTAAAGTGAAAAAAATTGGTCTGGTGTATGTGAATGTATGTGTACATTCACTATGTAGGTGTGCACTAACATTTACTTGCACGTGTACTGTATTTGCTATGTTTACCATTCAGAGTGTGTGTACTGTAGGTATGTGGCTTTTATTAAAATAAATGTTTTTGTTTTTTTGATTTGAGTAATATTTTTTAATGGTTTGGCTGTTGTTTTTTAGCTGTGTTATTGCACGAAGAGCAATGTGGGAGCAACAGCATGGCGGTGGGTTAAACTTTACAACTTGGTGCATCAAGTCCTAATTTAGAACACATTACTTTATTTACCAATGAAAAGTTTGTTTCTTTGATTGTTATAATGAGTTCTGTGGGTCGAGGCTCTATCTTGTTGCTGTGAAAGTAGCATCTGCAGATGATTGAGACCAAAAAAACAGCAAGATTTACTTAGCGTTTTATTGTGATTGGGAGTTTGCTGCATCTTTTCAGATCTGATTGCATCAGAGATGTTGAACATGTACCTAGAGACATCAATGTAATTGGAACAATACACAATAATTTAAACTTCCCATTACTGGCCAAAAATGAGTCTACACGGATAAATATCATGGGTCCGTATTGACTATTGAAAGAACCCTCAAACCGCTGTATCTTTAGCTGTGGTGAGGGTACTGCGGTATAAACACAGATGATATTGGTTATCAAATACAATGATGATAGTAAAAGCTTTAAAAATAGATTAGATTATTGTCCAACTCCAACTCAAATGTAGCATCAATATAATCTTAGTGAGTTGATGGAAAGTTTTATGAGTTGGCTATCAAGACTCCAAATAATCTTATGATCTGTTTTCAATTTTGGTACAAAATTGAGTAAATTATAGCCTGGTAGTGTCGTCCATTGGACAGTCGGGCCGAGGTGGTAGATAATAATATGTTAAAGCTCCATATTAAGTTAAACAGGGGTATTTTACTCTGAAGAGTGTTCAAAAGTGATTTGGCAGACACACTGCTGTCTGTCTGTCTCGCTCTGTTCTGGTCTGCCTGTCAGTGCTTGTGAGGAGACAGAGACAAAATGATTGCAATTCCTGTGTTGCGAAGCAGAGGTGCTGAACTTCAAGTCGCAACACGGCCGGCATCTGCAGCTTACAGCTAATGTGTTTGGATAGTTCAGCTTCTGTCAATACAAGTTCAGCAAACCATCATCCCCTTTCTTCACCTCACACTCTGCCTCCTCTCAGGGATTACATGTGGAGTTGTGTGCCAAAACTGAGACATCTACTTTCAAGCAGCAATAAAGATTGAGAAAGACTAAATTGTATTCTACAATCTTTTAACAGAGATAGAGAATATGAAGAAAATGTAACTTAAAGAGAAAGTTAATGAATTTAAAACAGCAAGAAAAGCTTGCATTGCATTGGATGAGCTCCTTTTTTAAACTTGAAAGGTGGTGCTTGTCATAATTAATTGTCATATTGTCATTGTAAAAACTGCAGTTAGTAGTTCTGATGGATGGACGCCACAACAGTGGTGACAAGTGTGAATGAGATCAAAATGAATGAATGAGGTCAAACGTGTTCCGGTCGTATCAACTTTTAAATCATCATTTGTCTCCAATCGTCATGACAGAACTTATGATAGCAGCCTCTCTGCCAATTATAGTAGACATTGTCAGAAAGGAAATGTTACTTACCTCAACTAGATTAAAACTACCCTTTTCAAGGTTAAGATTTTAATGCCATTTTTGATATAGCAAAGTCTGATTCGTACATTGACATAATGTGATGTCAGGTAAGATGTCCTGAGCCTCGCCTAAGAATCAAGTTCAAGACTGATCTCCTGGGAAGCGTATCACAAAATCAAGAGAACATTTAGTGGCTTATCTCCAAAGATAGGAACAAAAATGAGGAACCTGTAGGCTCCTGCTTTAAAATATCAATAGAATAACTTCAATGGTTCTTGACCTTGGAATGTTTATTGGATTAGGGATGTTTGTGCTGAATCTTTACACACGAGAGGAAGGATATTGTTCAAAGTGGAGGTGTGTGGTTAAACCGACACAACAAGTTGTCAACAGCCGTTTCCGTTCTCTAATGTATCACTGACATTTCAACATCAGGGCTCTGTGTTTTGGGTGTGGAAAGGGAACGGGATGTGTGTTTGTGTGTGTGTGTGTGTGTGTGTGTGTATAGGTATGTATGGGGTGTGTGTGTGTATTCTGTTGCTAATTCCTCTGCACCTCTGCTCATCACTACTGTGAAACAAATATTTAAAATCTAAAAAATACACTTGAAGCACATCCTTGCATGCTTTTGCACACATTTATATAGTGTGTGTGCATAATACCCTCCCCAGTCACTGACCCTAACCCTCATCAAAAATTATTCTAACATAACCCTTAAAACCAAGTCCAACTATTAAACAGCCCTTTGAAGTTGTTCAAATTTGTTCAGTTTTCACTATGTGGCAAGCACAAATTATGCACACTTTCACAAACACACACACACAGACACACACACACACTTACCTCCTACCCTTATTTCCCCCTCAGGCGACAAAAACATGATAGAACGGGATCCCAAAATCCAACAACAAGGAAGTGAAAAGCAAGTAAAAAAACTAAGTAGAGTAAGACTAACACAAAGTCTTTGTAACTGTATCATCTGTTGAACTTGTTTGTGTGTGTGTGTGTGTGTGAGATTGGAGTATGCTGGCATTTTCCCCACACTGTGATCCTGCACGCTTGAACAGGACAAAAACACCAAAAATGATTAGAGAGATTAGCAGCTGTGTTATAAAGTTCCAAGTTGGTGCTTAATCATTGCATGTGTTCTTGTGTTTTATACAAAGATCAAATGTCTATCAATGCACTATGCAGAAAATGGAGGAAAACACTTTTAAGAGACAATTTTGTCTGTTCACTGTTATACAAATGATGCTTTGGTTTAGTGCTGATATAATCTTGCAACCTATCACTTAGTTGAGTGATATACTTGTTCTTTAATGCATTAGTTTTCACATTTTGAACCGGTATCATGTGACTGTAGTACAGCAAGAATAAGAGTCTATATTCATGCAATCAGTGAGTATCATCGAGCTGTACTGACAGGAATGCTTTGAACTCACTACTAATGTTGAGTCTTCTCTTATCATCAAAAAAATCTATTTGATATCTGATTATATATAAATAATTCAAGTTTAGATGTGCGTGCACTTGTGTGTTTCTATTAGTGTTCAGTGTGTGACTCAAGCAGGTTTATGAGAGTTCTTCTCCATTAAGAAGTCATATACCATCCAGACTTTGCTGCAGGGCATGCACGGTAAAAGAAAAGCATTAGTCAGGAATAATGGATAGGGGAGGTTTTCACTCTGTGTATGTGTGTTAAAATGTGTGTCAAGGCAGGAGATGTCAGGGAATTTAACAGATGAACCCCCAGTGTTGTGAGTCACTGTCTGAGGAAGTATGAGCCGCTTGTTGATGTGTGTGTGAATGGACGAGTGTGTATACTCAGTTGGTCGGACTCATTTCAGTGAGGTGAACAGGGGAACCTTTGTCTCCTTCTTCCTCTGTCTTTCTCATCCACTCCATAAAATATGTCCATCAAATATCCCTACAGACTCCAATTATTCACAGGCATTCTTCCCCCATTTGTCTTCTTTTCACTTCACTGCTGCTCTTTGTATTTCACCTAAACCTTGGATTATGTCTATTTTAAATTATAGTACCGAAATGCAAAAAAATGCATGTATGGTTACATGGTTTCTCCATCAGAGAAAGCTGAAAAATTTATATTCATACTGTTATATGTCCTGCAACACAATTGACCAATCTGAAGTACCACAATTTAAAGCTGCACTAATCAATATTTTTACATTAACATAAGATCAAATGACTATGTGCTAAAGAGAACGCTTATAGTGACAAACCTGCAGAGAATTTTTATCCAACTTTGTGTTTCACTGTAGCTCAACTTCAATTTTAGGGCCTTCAGCTCATTGGTTTGGTTTTACTTCTCTCAACTTTGCTGTTTAGTCTCACCACAATTCTGAACTTTGTTTCCAGCTGCAGCAGGAAAGTTAGCAACTAGCTACTAAAGGCTGCGGAACATATTGCAGCTAAAGAGCCGACAGTTTTTCAAGAGTTGGTAAAGACTAAAGGCTAAGAGCTAAAATGCAAGGGAAAGAGTATTGGACATAGATTTATCAGGTGGACCAGATGGAAGCTAATGTTGCTCTTTGTGCTGGATGTGAACCTTAGCAACTGCTTGCTAACACGTTAGCCATATCAATGAATGTTGTGTTTTCAGCCTGTTATGGTCCCCTAGAGCCCCTACATCTTAAAGGTGACCTTAAAGTCCATCATTAGTTATGCTAAAATCATCATTACAAAACTCTAAAACCAAACAAAAAAATTCACCCAGATGTTCAATAAGATATGCAGGTTTTGCATAGGCAATGCAATGTTAAGGGAGAAAATGAATGAACACTGAGTTATCTCGAGTGGTGCTTTCTGTTTGTAATTTGCATGGAAAACACAATAAAATGTGACACACTGTACACACACTTGATAATATACAGTATACAGCTTGTGTTTTCTGGTCTACGCCACATACACACACAACACTAAACTGACAAAGAAGCATCCCCCACATGGTAGCAATTAAAAGTGAGGGATGAGGAGATGGAGACAGAGAGACGAAGAGCGATGTATCGTTATCACCTCAGCCACATCCAAGGAAAAGTAAACAGAGCAAAGTGGTATGGCTTGGGTTTGGTCCAATGTAGATGCATTTAAAGAGAAGCGGGTGGCGTTTCAACCTCACTTACCTTAAGGGAGCAGTGTAATGTGAGTTGTAGGGGTGGTTTTCATCGAAATGAGGCACTGAGCTCCTTTTAAAAGCTAACTGCAGCTTGCTAAATGGTTCACAGATGTGATGATAAGTTCAGGAAGGTTTAGTGTGAAGATGTGCTGCTCAATAGAAGCCTTAGAGGTGCATCAGACTTCTAATGAGACTTGTTTCACTTTTGAACTCTAATGGAATAACATTTTAGTCTATCAGTACTGGGATCAGATCTTTCCTTCTGTGACTTTAACTGAAATCTTGATTCTTTTCTAGTCAAACTGATCTCTACTTGTGTCCGTTACAGAGAGGAAACAGAGATGGTGATGCCATCAAACCAGACTACCATTCCCACAAGCTCATAGTCTTTATTAATAATTATACTGAGTCAGCCAGCATCTGTTCAAAAGGCTCTCTGTGACCACATGCTCACCCTGTTACCCTGACTGACCCATGGAGTCACTAAATTACTTGGATCTTAATCCACAGGGTCACTCTTTTTAAGTGCTTTAGCTACTTACTTTTACTGAAAGTCACTTTAAACCGCAGTCAGGAAGTACATACTTCCACATTAATCACTGCAATAGTAATATCTTTAAAAAATCCATAAGTATGTTTTTATTAAAACATATTTCTTTAGCCACTGCTCTTAAAACACATTATGGCATGGATTTGCAGCTGTTCTTCTGTGTTCTGTATGGGTATTACACCCACACACATACACGCACACACACACATACATATGCACACACACGCAAACACACACACACACACACACAAGTATCTCTGCACAAACCATTGATCATTGTTTTAAACTAACCACTTTTCTTTCACCAGCATCATTTGTCTCCTTACCCTCATAGAATAGCGGTCAAACACACATATATACACACACTTTTTGCAAACTGATCTTTCTGGACTTTCCTGACCTGGTTCATACACAATCATGCAGCCATTTTAGAGGTCCTTGATGAGTATCAGCTCATTGACTCCCTTCCTCTCATATACGTCCAAAATATGTTTGTGAGACACAGTGTAGAGGGGCTTTGTAAAATAAATATAGTGGCTTCAAATCTTGCTAGCTTCTAAAGCTTTCTGAATGTGACTGAACTGCACTCAGAGAATACTTTTACATGTTTTTTAGCTTCTTTATAGAATCCTGGAGTACAATTCTTCTCCTTTATCAACTTCCCAAGGTGTGCTGTTACATCTGTGTCCCATGCTCCTTTTGCTTGTCTGCAATGCAACTCTTTGTGTGTGTTTCTTCAAGTCTGTAGTTGGTTGGACCACTACGTGAGGAAAGGTGTCTTGCACAGTGACCAAACTTGTAATTTACACCCATTCTGGACTTAAGAAGAGCGCTCCCACACTTTGTTTGACATGAAAACCCACTCTAGAAAGAAAATCGTATGTGCCTGAGCACTTTCAACTAAAAGGTTTGTGCATTTTCTTGAGATAAAAGGCAGCTTCTTTGTCAGTGGTCAGACAAAGTTTGTATAAGGTCCATACTCGAGGTGCCCATAGTATTCTCAGACTCACTCAGAACAATTTGAGAAATTGCTTTCATGAGGCCATTTCTAACCTCAAGACCCCCTCCCAGCTATGAAATATCATGCTGACCTTCTTTTTGGTTTTCAGTGACTGTGACTTTATGGCTCCTGCAGATCAAAATGATCATTGTGGAGTTGCCTACACAGTTTTGTTGTGGCTTCCTTCCTATCCATAACAGCCCGCATTTATGCTTAAAAGAGGTCACCTTAGCCCTTGGGAGCTTTCTGGTCTTTTCCGAGGAATTGAGAATCAAGTGGTTTGAGTTAGGTCAGAATTTGTCTCTTTTCCCCTGTCCTGATTTCATATCTTTTTCTTAAGTCCACAAGAAAAGCAAAAAAAATATTGTGCTAACTTTCAAATTCCTGTTAAAAATCCTTTACTGCACTGTACTTTCAAACCAATGCCAATAATAATATTAATAAAAATAAAAGGTTTTCATAAGAAACATTCTGTCATTGGTTATGCAAAAGTGTGGGTTTACAAATGATCAACATCAATCAAATTCACAAAGGAATAAACAACTTTTAAAACCAAATGGGTAATGTCATTTGGATAACAGTCATTTCCATTAAAATAAAGAACACTGTTATATATTAATGTCTAAAATCAAAATGTCAAACAGCACAATGAATTCAGAACTTGCATACTACATTGACAGATTGAAAAATCTAGAGAATAACATGCATTGTGCAATATTACAAACCTCAAATAAATAAACAGTGATAATTATGATTAAAAAAAATCATAATAATGATGATGACAAAAAAACAATAATTAAAAAAATACTGAAAACCATGACCTTTAGTACTTGTATTAATACATACAGGTCAATTTAACAATCATATTATCTAAACCAAAATTTCATGCTGCTTAACTGTGCTAACTTTGACTTACTGTGACTTAGTCTTTCTTTTTAACTTTTGCCAGTTTTTACGGCAGATTTGAGACAATTTTTACTTCAGAAGTGACAACTAGGTTTTATCCAGTCCAACTGCATTTCAGTTCTTCATTCTGTCCGACTGTGTGTTCACTGACTTAAGTCTGTAATATACTGTAAAGTCCAAAAAATGTTCTAGAACATTGATGAATCAAAGGCAGAGTGTTCCAACGGAATTTTTTGAAAAACACACACACATGCTTATATAAACAGATGTTCCTCCTAGGTTGTGAAATACAGGATCACCATAATATGGTGAGAAGAAAGAGAAGCGTCATCTGGACCTCGAATCATCTCCTCTATCTCCTCTCTCCTCATGTAGGTCCATGTTCCATTATTGCTTCAATGTAGGTCAGACCACTGGCCTGGACTTGTTAACACTCACACCATAAGGTCTCTGAATTCTTCAAAAAGCCCAAAACAACACCTGTTTCCTTTCAACTAACACCCTTCGAAGTCTGTAGCTTCCTTTCTTACTGGAAGGAAACTTGAAGAGAATGTCAAAGAAAGTATTTTGACTTTTAGAGCTGATCTTTAATTGCTCTTGTAAACGAGTTTTGCTGTATTACTATATTAGAAAGATAGAAGTGATATATACAATGAGTTATTTTTTGTTAAGAAGTCATGAAGTAGATACAGTAGTAGAACAGTATGCATACTTTTTTCACTATTCATGTATGTTTTATATACTTATTAGCTGGACAACGTAGATGATAGCATAATCATAGCATAATATTTTAGCTAAAATGTTAGTGTGAAATAAATAAATTAAATACAGAGTTGATAGTTAAGAGAATTTGAGAAGTTTAAATAGGTACAATTCAAATTGATCTTAATTTGGATGAACTTATATCAATAAACAAAATCCTAAGATTAATCTTTTGATATATGCCTTTTCCCTTGGATGCCTGACAGGGTCCAAAATTTACATTTAACTGGATTTTTCTTTTTATTTACTAAACTTTTGCTGACTTCCATCCCATTGGCTTGTTGAAGTTTGTACCAAAATAGTCATGGAATAAAAAATTATGCTGAGAAAAAAAAAACTAGGGGTGTGTAATATGAATCACAATGTGTCGGTCTATTTTGTAATAATGATAGTTTTGAGTATTTAATAATATGCTGAGAGAAATAGTTTAGAGCTAACAGTAGCTGCTGAGCTGTCCTTGTGGGATTTTTGGCTCTTCTTGTTCTTAACCAGGTGTTTCTGCTTAAGATGGTGAAATAAGTTTGTATTATTCTCCTGTTTTATTTTCACAGTCTTTTGGCACTTCTTAAATATTACATGGATGTTTTATGTCTGATCTTTCATAACCAAACTATTTCCACAATACTGAAATGGTTCAACCCTTTCTGGAACTAACTCCTGCATTGTAGAGCTAGTAGCGATGTTATTTTTGCTTTAAACGATGCTTTTTGTCACTGTGCGTAACAATATGCAAACATGTCAGAATATTGACATTACAATGTTGTTATTTCCTTTTTCGGACTTAAAATTTGTCCCAATGATGTGATAAACAATATTAATTTGCACACCCCTATATCTGACATATATATACATCTTACATATTTATAGACAGTTGGCAATTAAGGAGTTGACAAGCAGCGACATCACTATTAATTTAGGGTTTGTGTCTACATGATTCATATGTGGGGCAAATATTCAATGTTTTTTTGCTGTTTTGGTCAAGTGTGACATCCTTGAATTCCCTTTGTCGAGATCTGTAGTTCTAGTGTGTTTTTTTTTCATTTTTTTTCTTATTTTTGGGCTTTCATTCATTCATAAAAATGCTAAAACTCCTAAAACAAACTGCATAACTGCCAGTGGGATTCCATTTCCTTCTTTGAAGGCCAAGGTCTGTCTTGTTTTTATAGGCTGACCATAGATAAAGGCTGTTTATTAAAATGCCTTCTGGGTAAAGACATCATAAAATCACAGATACCCCATAGAGAGAGCAGAACACCTCTAATAACATCCATGGAGAGAAAGCAACAGAAGAAAAATGCACTTAGACACACACACACACTATGCAACAGGGATGCACACAGATCCCAACCCTTACCCATTGCCTCTGCATTCCTTCACACTCGAACGCAAAGCTGAACAAGACAAACTTTCTTCAGGCTGGGGCTGCACTGAATGGATGGAATGTGATCAGGCAGATTCATGCTGTGGTCAAAAAGGAATGAAATGCCAGACACTCTAATATGGACACAGACCTCATTTAGCAAAAATGCCTGCAGGCAGCAGGAATGCACAGCAGCCTGTCTGGATTTCTCCTAGTGTGGGTATAAATGTATATGTGTGTGTATGTGTATAAGTGGGTGTGTGTGAGAGAGACACAGGTGTGTGACTCCTGGTTTTTAGTGCCTCAGGCTTCGCTTTCTTCTCATTTCCCTTCTTACCTTTCTCCTCTTACCCGTCTCATCATTCTTCGACCTCCCTACCTCTTGTGCACACACACACTCATTTAAATTTAATGCATTGTCCAGCTGTTCACCAGTGTGTGTCATATGCAGCTGTACTGTAACATCGCAATGTGTCTTTCTCACTCCTATTTTTCCTTCTTTCCTATTATATTTTTCAGTTTTTGGATGGGAAACTTCAAACACTTCTCATTTCCTGCATGAAAATTTGTTGAATTGTTTTGTTGAAAAGGTGGTGAAAAAGATTTTTCCACTCGTCAATAGTCCCTCAGTCTTTAAGGCAACAGAAAGTTAAGGAAGAGGAGGAAGGAAAAAGGAAAAATCCTGGACGTGTTTGAACCCGGTGCGCCACGGATGACTGGGAGAGGAAATGTCTAGTGACAGATTTATAATGTCACCTCCCAGACCAGCTGTCTAAATTAATGACTCCAGTCCCCGTTCTCAACTGCCCATCCCTCTCACAGCGGTTTACTTTATAAGTCAGTCAGGAAAAAGGGAGGCTGATGAGCTTGTGGACTTGAATGACTCATATGTCTCTGCTGTGCTATTGTTAGCATTTATGTAGAAGAAATAGCTAAAAACGATACTAGAGTGCATACATGTATTGACAGATAATCATTCAAAAAAGGGATTAGAGCTTGTAATAACTAATTTTTTAAAGCCTAAATCTAATATTATAACAGTGCTCTGCATAAGAACACTGCATAAGTGTAATGATTTAAACTGGTGCATTAATAAAAGTACTCGGGTAGTTTTCCTCTGTAATTTAAGTGAAATAAAATAACACCTATTTTAGTGTTTAAATTATCAGTAATTTTTTATTTTTTTATTTTACAAAATACATTTTTTCAACAAAAAAAATTACTTACAGGTTCTTGAGGATTTGCTGGTTTCCTTATCCGTCTATTTAAACTGTGTAATCCATCATTAAGTTTTGAGTTGCATTTTTTTATCATTGTTAACAAGTTATAGAATGTGAATAGACTAATTCTAAATTTATTTAATAATCAAAATATTGGTTTAATTTCTATATTTTTTTCCATATAAATTAAATTCTTTATAAAATCTTGCCATCATCTCTATGTAGGACCCAATCAGTTTTACCTGGCTCTAATTCTGTTCAGAGTCCTTAAATGTTAATTAGATGTAAATGTGACACATGAAAAACACAGCCTGTAGCTTACTAAATGTGTTGCAACTATTTTTCCACAAGCCTCTTGACCTAAATTCTCATGTTCCTTCATAATAGGATATTAAGCTTAAAAACTTTAATAATTGAATGAACCATTTTCTGGCAGATCATGACTAATGAGAGTGACTTTACAGCATCTGCCGGAGAGAAGACGTATGACTCAAAGACATATTATTATACTCGCAATTGTACACTTTGGTTATAGACTGGAGTTTTATGGGAACTGCTGCCAAAATGAAGGCTTACACCTTATTTACTACCAGGCTTTCTGAAAACTGCTGTCACTTTCAGCAACAATGGAATGGAGGGGCCGCTGAGTCTCTTGAAACTGAAGGGGAGGCAAATGGGTGAAGCTGGGTTTTTTAAATGAAAAGACATCTTAAGGTTCCGATATGTAACAGCAGTTTGCAACAGGCAGAGTGTTTAGAGTTTACCACTAAGTACTTTCCATATTGTTACTTTCAAATTAAATTTAAAAAATTGTTTGTCTGAAGTCTTTGTGTTGCACTTCCTGTCATTGCGTCTGACTTCTGCCTCTCGAGCATAACTGTCAGTTTGGAATCTTAATAAGTCAAATCTTTACCACCTATAACATAAATCTGTTGAAGAAAGAAATGCAAGAGATTGGGAATGTATCTTGCGGCACTCAGAGCCAACACATTTAAAGTTCAGCTCCAGATTCATGAACCCATAAATGACAAGACACCGTCCATTTGGCTTCCATGAAGCAAGCACCAAATATGAGGTTAAAAAAGTCTGACCACTGTACAGGATGCTATGTATTAAAATTACATCTCCTAAATCATTATTACATGGGAAATATAACTTTTGTTAGCTTAAAATAAAATTTATTGCTACATGGAAGACCAGTCAGTGTTGACAGTGAATGTAGTCCCCAATAGCGATTTCGCTGTGCTCACTATAATGAAATCTGAGTTGTCCCGCTGCAAAATCTGTTTTCCTCGGACACCGGTGACTTAGCCTATAGTTCTAATTTTACGCTAACTATCTCAGCTAACATTCTAGTCCTGGTTACTGGTTAGCATGAGATGAACTGCCACTCTAAACTAAATTTTTTTCTATGTGCTTTGTTTAGTTAGCACTGGCACAATGCATCCTGGTGCCTATGGGCACTCCTGGCATAGCTCTGTGAGTAAAAGAACTGATTTTTTTCTGTCAAAACAGCTCACACTTGGGAATTTATTGCTCCAGTCAATAACATTTACCCTCAGCACTGCTTGGAAATCCAAATAGTATAAAGCAAATGCAATTTTAATCAAAGCAAACCTGTAAGTTATTAAAAGAAAACAATCCACCTCTAATAACCCACCGTTAACCCAACTGGACTGGGTCATCTCTCCATAATGCTTGAGGCTAGAGGTCTGAAAGCTAAGAATGTTGATCCATGGGGACAGACCTCATCATCACATCAAAGTGGTGACACTGGACATCAAAAAGAGATTCTGCCTGATTCATGAAGAGATACACAATGTCCCAGACATTTGAACATGTACTCTGCTCCCAAAACTGATTTATGACCTTAAATTTGGTCAGTTTGGTTAACTGTGCAGTAGGGATCTACCTTGTTGTACTTCTCTGTCTCCCTTTACATTATCTGCAAGATTTTGTGCCTGAGTTCCTTTTTGATTTTAGCAAATGATCTCATTTTTAGCTTGATGTCCTGTCTTTCCAGATAACTGAGAGCCATCTCCCTCTTTCTGAGTGTCTCAGTTATCTCCCAGCCTGCCTTCTCTTATTGTGACAGTTAATGGTGAGATACCATCTTCTTTCACCTCTGCCCACAGACCTTGCTCTAAATAGATCTTTACCATTGCAACCATGGGTGCTGGGGGGAGTGGGATCCTTAACCCATATGAATTGTAAACTTTCGTTGCAACAGCTTTACCTACCCTTTTACCTTCTTTTTCTGGTCTGCAAAGTCACAGGTCTGAGGTGCCCATTGTACTCTCAGAGATTAGGGCAATCATTTTTGTGAGGCAATTACATTCTTTAAGTCCCTGTCCAAACTAAAAATATCTCTCCACTTTTAAAAATTACCATAGTATTTCTCTTCAACAAAGAACAAAAAAAAAGCTCTTATTGATATAAGTAAGAATCATGGAAGTAAAATGTGCTTAGGCAGTATTCAGCAGTCTCAAACAAAAAATAACATTGATTTTGGTCACAAACTTTTTTCCCTTGTTTTAAAACAATCTTCACTTTTCCAGTGTGCACCATGAAAGCTCTTCCTTACAAACCAAAGACCCTTTTCAAAGCAGAGTGATTTTCCACTTTCTTATCAAAAACTCATTTTACAATGCATACGTCCTCTCTCTCGAAAACAGACCAAATGAAACATGACATTGTTCCTTCCTTAATGACAACCGAGTCCTGTCCATTTCAAGTAAATTTTGCTTATGAAGCTTTGTCTGACTGTGTTCACCCACGGCAGTCTGGAATAAAAGGTCTTTAAAGAGTTCTAGAATGTTAATTAATCAAAGGCATGGAAGTTCCAATGGAATTCCTTGACACAGAGACATGCTCACACACAAAGACCTTCCCTCATCTATGTTGTTTTATTACAGTCTTTACTATTATGCTTAAGGGATTTTCTGTTCTGTTTCTTTTCTTCTGCCTTCCTGTCCTTCCTTTCTCTTACTTTTCTTTTTCTGCCAGTACTTATTCCACTTCATCCATCCTCCAGCCTCTGACAGGACTACAAACAAGGCATATATGACCTTTCGGCAAGTTGAGTAATTACTAAAAAAAAGGCATTAACATGTGTGCGTGTAAATATGTGTGTGTTTTTAGTTGGCAGATCTCCAGTCACAGTCGCCATATGCTAACTAACTAAAGGCAGAGAGTAAGTTTCACTAAAAGTTTCCATTCTGTTATTATTTCAACCCACTTTATCCCTCCTCTCTCTCAATGCAAATGTCAGCTATTCTGGGCTGCAAGCGCCATGTGAACGGTGATAATGACAGCAACACACCCTTAAAAACAGCTCTGATGCTATACTATTTCCACCTTGCCTTGGATTGTGTGTGTGTGTGTGTGTGCGTGTGTGTGTGTGTGTGTATGTATATATGTATGTGTGTGTTGGGGGTTCCATTTATTTAAGTGTGTATTTGTTCGCCATGTTTTTATAGGTCCAGAATTTGACATGTTATGTTATACAGTTGTAGTATGTGTAGTTGTATAATGAAAAAAAGTGGATGTGGGCGCGTCCCCCCTGCTGCCACACTGAACCATCTGTGCAGTGGAATCCCTGAGTAAACAGCAGCTCCACAGCTTAAACGAGAGGGTGAATGGAAAGCAGAGCTGAGCCCGAACAAGGCTTCACTCTTCTCCATCACACAGGACACAGTCACAGTGTGATGCTCACTCTTCACACATCGCACACACACAAACACACATAATTTAAAGTTTTGAAAATACTCGTTTTACTCAGTAAAATTTTTAACTTAAAGAGAGACCAGTGATAGCATTACT
Organism: Acanthurus lineatus; assembly: GCA_029814665.1. Lineage (NCBI taxonomy): Eukaryota > Metazoa > Chordata > Actinopteri > Acanthuriformes > Acanthuridae > Acanthurus > Acanthurus lineatus. The sequence goes on from JAPZDV010000016.1 coordinate 2,195,868, forward strand.
GTTAATTTAAAGGTCATATAGACATTAATTGCATGAAAAATAATTAAAAAAAATACATCCACAGAATTTTTAGAATAGTCCAAAGTGTAAGTCTATATTTTCCTGAAAAAATATATAGAGAGGTGAAAATGATTATTTAATAAATTTTGGTCCGAAATGATCATAATATTTACATTTGAGCAAGTTTACTGACAAGATTTCTTTTGGTCAAGGGATCTATGAGCAACATTTTTTGCAAAAATTCACATGATTTGTCTTCAGTACCTGACTAAAATTAAAGCTCTTATACAAGAATTAAAGAATTAAAGTCCTGTAAAAAGTTCTTAGTGGTTGCTGAGCTTTCCATAATTTATTTTGGGTATATTTTTTTAGGCAAGCCTGACCTCCAGCACCTAGGAGCTTAACAGGTTAAATTTATCTGAGCCAACCCTTCATTTGTTAATGAACCACTACAAACAGATAGTTTAATAATGCGGGCTAATAAAATGGTGTGACAACACAGTTGGCAATTGGGGTAACTAACTTAGACTAATGGAAGAGATTCCTGTCTGCTCTCCAGTCTGTCAACGTTAAACTCATGCTGTTATGTCACCTTTTTTTTAAAAAAAAAATTCTTTTCCATGAGTTTCAGATGGTTTTATCATTAAAACAGACAACTTTAAGTATGGGGATCTCCTTCTCTGTAGATTGACATCATAGCCTGTTGCACTTATTGCTGTTGATAACAGGCTTAGTCTTGTTGCATTAACGGATATCTGAACATGGTCTGAGATCAAGAATTTAAACAGTGCAGATCATGCAACTTAATTTGCTCTTCAGAAAAGTTAAACGATCTCATCTTGCCATGGTCTTACATTGACGTTAGTTAGAAAATCAATCCTTATGGTATTTGTAATACCACATAGCTTCCTTTGAAACATGCCATTTTTAAAAGCTGTTGTCTGGTCTTTGTCATGCACTGTGTCCTCTCCCTTCTGTCTTGCGTGTAGTGCATGTATTAGTTAAGCAGACATATGAAACTCATCACTATTTTCTCATTACCTCATCATTTTCTCTCTAATACTCCCCTTTTGCCTCTCAGGAGGCTGTAAATCTGGGCCTAGCTTTCAGGATTTACTGCACAATTTGTGTCTTTGAAAATATGTGTTTCCCTTGGCGCTGTCTCTTCACCTTGAATTCACGCCAGTGAGGAAAATAACAAAATCATTTCAATTTTTGTGGCTTGTTTTCTTAGTGCTGGATTTTCCAAATGGCATTACAATAAAAAGAAAGTCACTTACAGATATTAAGCTGCCAGACTGTCTCATATCCCAACGTACAGAGATCTCCAATGTCATCTGATTATCTTAAACCCTTCTCCACTGATGCTACAAGGAATATATGTTTGTCCATACATACTTGCTCTGTGAACTGTTATGTGCTCCATAAAAGTTTGCTTGTGTGTTGGAAACCCCTGAAACATTCACACAGTCAAAGGAGGTTCCCTTCTGGCAACATATTAAACTCACTGAAAGAGTGTGTGTCAAAGAGCCATGTTTATGTCTATTTGAAATGCCATCAATCAAATTTTCCTCAGCTTATAGTGATCATGGTAGTGGTGACAAAAGTCTAAGAAAGTTATACTAAACATGCTTCTACCAAGCCACATCCTCTAGCACTTATAGCGTGCCTTAGTCAGACTCTAAATACTCCAGAATTTTTGTCCCATAGTTTTCATTGTGCAAAACTTGGGGAAAAGGTCAAAGTGTCATTCTTTTACATGTAAACCAGCAGCATGTTGTAGTTTATTAGTTTTGTTATCTCACAGATTTAATAAGGATAGATAAACTATTAGATAAACCGAGCCACTTGACTTTAAAACGGATGTTAGGTATGCGATGCACCTTGGTTTTGCTTCAGGCTGCAGTGTTATCACTTCAGGTAGATTGTAGATATCTTATGAATCATGGATATACCTTTGAAGGTACAAGAAGCTGCTTGATATGAGGTGAAAAGAATCTGCCATTTGACTGAGTAACAGGGTAATGAACAGAGTGCGGTTGTAACAACTGGAGCTACAGGTGAGGCCACTCGCACTGCAGAGGATACTTTAGCTGCTCCTAACCAGGGTTTCATACTTCTGGCTATTTTTCACATGACCAAAGGAAGGTGTTGAAACATAAATTGAGAGCTCCACATTCTTTCACAAAACTGATACAGTCTGATACAGTGTCAGCAATGCCGAGCACTCAGACCAAAACCAGACTTCTGTTTAAAACAAACATGGATTTGTGTAGACATGTTGATCCAGAGGATATTTTTACAATAAAAGATAATTATCTTTTAATGATTTTACTGCTTTGGGAGGTTGTAAAGGTCATTTTATCTTTTGACATGACATTTTTAAGGTTAGCAAATGGCATTAATAAGCCACAAAGACTGATAAATGCAATGCCTTGCCTGGTGATGTTGCATTACATTGTTGAAAAGTTAAGCCAATTTTAACTTTTTTCCTGGACTCTTTTTTGATTTTCAATCCCATCAACCTATCACATCTATTAAAACAAATTAGAGTCTATATTTCTGAATTCTGTAGCACAAACTGAACCATCTGAAATCCTTTTAGTTAAAGGACATATGTTCTTCTAGATGATTCAAGCCTCGTGTGAGAGGAAGATATGTTTTGCATTACAGGGATATCTCTTTAATCAGTCCCCTCATTTAGCTTGTTTTTGTTCTGTAATTTAGAACCAACAGAGACTTAGTGAGGTTTCAGTAATAAGAGGCATATGAGCTCAAGATATTGATAATCAGATCGTATTTCATAGCTGAACATGGTTGCTATTTCTAACATGAATCATATGGACTTCTCGTTTGTCCTTACATGGTTGCATCTCTTTTTTTTTTTCAACTGCCTTTTATGTTTTTGCAGGAGCTGTATAGTTATTTACTTGACTTACATAAGATGGGATAGAGAGGTGTTGGAGATTAGATTTCAGCTTCAAGCTGGTGTTTGTTTTCTCAGTATTTCAGAAGGAAGAAAAAGGAGAGCAATAGCCTGTAAAGAAAGAGAAGAACCTAGTTCCCTGAAACCGGTTTGTATGGTCACAATCAAGATCCCAGGACTGCCTGAGACTGTCTTCATCATTTTTAATTTTTTAAAAGGTCAAGTTTTTAACCTATGTGGAAAACCTTAACTGTCTTTTACCTGTCTGGGGTCAGTGGGTATGTAGTAGCAGTGTGACTTTTTGGACCCACTGGTCATGCTAATGGGAGGGCAGTATTACCGTAGCCATACGTTTGTGGGGTGATTGCCTGGATGCTGCAATTTGACCCAAGTTTAATCGTGACATTTTGTAAGTGCTAAGCCAACATGCTGTCCTCATAGTAATGTTTATAGCTGTTGTTTACTCTTAAAAATAACAAAGTTTTGAAACTGAAAACTGTGTTTCTTTTTATTGAGTTGAAAGTGGCGCTAGAGGAAAGGTCATGTGATAATGGGAATTAAATGGATCTTCTTCAGAGTATTAATGCGTTCAGCACATTTTGTTGGAATATGTGTTTAATTACAGAAATCTTGGCACCAAAGGTAAACTTGGTGAGTGCTCAGTATGAAAAAAGGGTTCGTCATTGTTGAGACACGAGCAGTAATTTGTCGATCACACTAGGAAAGTGCCAAAAGACTGCAGTTGAAAATTAACTGGCTTGCTTGCCGTGGTGAGGATGCAGAAACGGTTTTTGTTATTTATGATAAGTCTTAGATACCAAATGAACTCTCTAGCAGATTGTTTTTTAAAACAAAGCTGGCGCACTGACATTGCCATCCATCTTGCTGCAAGCAAATATAAAAACGACTGGAAAATACTTGTTTTTAAAGTAAGACCATGCAATTTTTGAGAAAAATAAAACACTTTCCCCCTTGAAAGAAATAAAAGTTGAAGTGAGAGGCAATTGAACAAGCTCTTGTAAAAAGTAACTAGCTAGCTGAGCAAATGCTTTAGCTTCTTAATATTTACCATGAACCCATAATTGTCCTTTGTGGCTATTGTGTCCAATACCTACTTTTTTGACACAACATTTTTTTTTATCACAATAATATGTAAAAAATTGGAAGAAAAAGTATTGTTGTAATGGTGTATTGCACTGTTTACTAACTTCCACAAGTTCAAGTAAGAACGGCTGTAAGAAGATGTGAGATTAAAACAAAAAATAAATCTAAACTAAACTAAACTAAAGGATTCAAAATAAGTGAACTTTATTGTAATCTCAATTCAGCTTCATTCTTTGTTTTTCTTTTGAGTTCTTATGAATTTATTTTTCATTACAATGAACACAACTTGTCAGAAATTGAAAAAAATGGCAGATACTAGAAAACAACTTAATTACATAATCAAAGCAATGCCAGAATCATACTACATGATACAGCAAGAAAAACATTTTGTCATAATATAGGTTGGCAGCACAATAACTACAGTGAAAGCTGTTTATAGTCATCACATCTGTGTGGGTCAAATTAGTCACTATAGTCAGATGATGTCTATCACTTAAGTTATTTCTTTTGTCATTTCTCAATATTAGATTAAAATTTTGTATATTCTTTACATGAATACAAAGTGATTTAAAAGACAGGTTTGATATTGTTTGATTTTTATTGACTGTTTTAAATAACAGAGCCCCTCCCTCACAAACAGGCTTTATGTTACAAGGCTTTATCAGTCGACTTCATAAGGGCAGCTCCAACAAGTGCTTCTCCCTGTGCATTCTGTCTCTGTAACTAGCAGCAGGTATTGACAGTACCATTATTAGCTGTTTGTAAGTTTAAAGGAAACCATGTGTTTCTTGAAGATAAAATGACTGTTTTTCCGTTATGGTTCCAGTGTGCATGCAGCACCAGCCACACCAGCCGCAGGTTACCAGCTGGAGTAAGTAAAAAAATGTAGAATTACTGAAGTGTCATGTGTAGCTATGATTTTTGTGTATGTGTGTGTGTACAAAAGTTTAGGTCTGCTTGTTAACTTGTATAAGTTTCACATAAATGAAACTCCAAACACACACACACACACAGATGATTTCCAGCAACCATCTATAAATACCATGTGACAGTAAGTTGAAGCAGCCGCTGCCTCACACAGGATGATGAAACATCCTCTGCTCTCCAGGCTCACTCTGTTCCTCCTCCTCCTCCGCCCTCTGTCTTCCTTTTGGACTCAGTGGAAAGAGATGAAGTCATTTCACTTCATTCCATCCACAGGATCACCCACCAAATTGTTGGAGCATATGGCTTTTATAGCACTGATGTTCCTCCCTGAGCATGGCGAATACTGATGCATCCTCTGTGCACAGTGAGAAAAAGAATTCTCGAATAGTGAGACAGAATTTAACTGAAATACAGTTTATTTAAGGAATTTTTACTTTCAAGATAAGGACTCGTCTTTAGGAGAAGTTGTCGGATTAGTATTGGAAACAAGTTGAGTTTTTTTTTGGGAATTTTTTTTTATGGAAATACAAGAGTTTACTTTGAAATGTTTGCCTGTATTATTAGTTACAAGGTACATTTTGTTACAATGGAATTTCATCGCTGTAGCATAAAGGAGTTACCTTGTTCCCATCCTAATGTATCATTATGTTTGCAAATACGCATAGAAGACTTGAGCTGATGTCATTTCTTCTGTCTGGGTAACCAGGCAGTTTAGGCCAGGACAGATCATGTGTCAAAATTAAGCTGTGGGCCCCCTCGGACAACCCCTACCCATTTTTTCTCTCTCAAATTTATTTTGTGGAAAACACCATGTAAACACAATATATACCTAAAAAATAAAAGGTCTGTGGATTGAGGGCAGAGGCTCCAGATTTCAGAAGTACAAAACATCCCAATCTCCCACGGAAGTTTCAGCAGTCAAGTTGTGGGTAATGTGGGCACCAGGTTTGGTTAAATGCATGGAATCAAAAAATATTTAGAAAACTCTTTAAAAACTTTTCATCATGACTCTTTTGTCTCTCATTGTACAAACAGGAAACAACAAACTTGATGAGGATATGTTTATCAGTGACTTGACAAGATGTGGGCTAACAGTAGCACAGGAGTCACCAAATGAGAGAACTGACTCAGTAAAGTCTGTTACACAACAAAGTTTTCCAGCATTAGCCACCCATTGGCCACACCAGACTAAGTACAGCTTTGGTAATAAAACCTCTTACTGCATTGAATTGAGCAAGAAACCATTTTATTGCTTATAAATTCAAGTTTGTATATGTTGGAGGTGGGATGCATCAGTCCTTCTTTCAGAAACACAGTACATAGTCTTCCTTTAATGCCTCCACTTTCTTTACCTCAGCCGAATCAGCTGAGCTTCACATCTTCTCCTGCAGCTGCAGGATATTTTTAACCCATCCTAAATTTAAACCAAGTTGCCATAATTCTTCCTCTGCAGTGATACCGGATGTATGTGATGTGCACAATTTGCAAAAAAGTAAAAGGGGATGACACGTAATTATACACAAATTGCTCTCTGTTGGCAAAAAAACAAGATGCCTGGTTTCCAGGACTGAAAAAAAGCTTCACCTACCCCCCCATCCCATCCTTTTTCACCCGCCCTTTCCAGTCATCCTTCACAGAGCCATCTGGCCTTTTAGAAGTCATGGTGACTGTGCATGGATGTGTGTGAGTGTGTGTTTGTGAGCAGTTACAGGACATAATAACACATCTGCTCCCATTTCTAACAGCCACCAGATTTTAATTGTGTGTGTTTGCATGTGTGTTTGGGTTAGTTCCATTCAGAATGTATGAGAAAGTTATAAAGAGCCTGTCATAAAGACATCAAGCTGAGGATGCTGAGTCATACAGACCAAACTCACATCAAGACCAACAACAAAGGAGAGTTTGAAATTTTGTGAATACAAGAGGGGAGGTCAATAGAAAATCTTTTGGCTTTTCTTTTTCTGTCTTAAGGTGCTTTGAGATCATGCACTGTTGCTGTGGCCTTTGCATCTCAATTTTGCATCAACCAGCTATGTCAAACATACCAGCAAACCAGAACGTAATTTTACAGAGACTGGCTGCATTCATTTTTGTGCAACAATAACCAGACAGGCAAACGATTTAAAGTTCAAAAGTATCCATATAAAATGACAACAAAAGTAATATTACACAATGTGTAATGCAATATACCAAAGTACTTTATACCTTTGTGTGTGAGTGGGTCTCTGTGTGTTTTGTGTGGGTGCAGAACAAATAAAAGGCAAGATGGCTGACTCAAAATGGCGGCAAGTACCTCATGGTTTTAAACAAAGAAACCTACAAACAAACAGCAGAATCAAAGATGGCCACTGAAACCACATGGCTGTTAAGGGGAGGTTAACAAAGTTTATTTAGTTTAAGTCCAGTACATGT
>JAPZDV010000016.1:2203336-2215760 GCA_029814665.1 Acanthurus lineatus
TAAGGGGAGGTTAACAAAGTTTATTTAATTTAAGGCCAGTACATGTAAAATGATAATGCCATGCTAAAAGAGGGGTTAGTCACGTGAAAGACATTGGATTTACTTCTAGTTTTGTATGTGAGATACACAATAACTAACCAGTTTAACCAGACAAAGCCCTATCACTTAGTGAACACATTTAAACAAATCAAAGCAAAAACAGCAGGATGCTTAGCCTCCTTCTGATATATTTTAGGTCCTGCTATGTTTCCAAGCTAATGGAGGGAAACGAGATCCTGTAGAGTGCACTGCAGGACACCCATTTACACCCATTCACACACTAATGGCAAGGGCTTCTACACAAAAGGTTCATTATTTTCTCCAAAGTTTCTTAAACACCAAGGTCAAATAATCTGACACTGATAAATGGACAACCAGCCACAGCTGCCTGTATGTCAGCAAACACACATCTGACTCTAGTAAATGAGTTTTTTCTAAAACTGTTTTTTTTGTCAAGTCCCTCTACACTTGGATTAAAATCTTATTCACTATATTAACAGTTCATGATATAAACTATATCAAAATTTAAAAGGAACTCTACATATGTTTTTTGACTTTAGAAAAAGCAGAATACTATCTTACATCTTTTCCCATGGTAATATGTTGACAGCCATCATCTAATACCAAAATATGTTAAGAAAAAAAATATGGCCATATATGATCCATTACGCTTTTGTTGTCCTAACAAAAATGGAAATTTCTGGTCTGGGATTCCCTAAAATTTTGTGCGGATAGTTTTGTATCTTACCATGGACTGCGTCTTACACTTTTTCCAACTGAGCCCCATCCTCTTAAAAACACTAAAAGGGACACACTGATCAGAACCACATCTGTTTGAAGTATAGTCGAAATTCATATGTTTATGAAAGACAATCATAATAAGACACTAATTAAAAAGTTATGTTTTGGAGTCTTTAAACTTTGCATGACCAGTGGTTCTGCTGAGAGCATCTTGTCTTTGCTTTAAGTATCTGCATCCCAGATGACGTGAAGTTTGTTGACAAGGGGAAGAAGCAAAAATCGTGAAAACGACTAAGTTGATTGTGAGTGTTTTGGATAGTTAACATGCGCAACAGTAAGGGAAAAATATGAGCACATATCTGCAAACACTGAAAGCTATTTGGACAAACAGCAGTATTATAGTTAGGTCAGTCTTTCATCAGTCGGTAATCTGTGTGTTGCACCCTTGGAAATGAAGTTAGAATGGTCTGATTGCACAAACACACAAACACGTCACTGCATGGGACGAACAGAGGCTTAATCAGAGCGGTAATGAAGGAGGCTTGTTTAAATTTCCTGTGTACTGATTGATAACAGCCTTCTTTATGAAGACCAAAGATCAGGCATGTACACGCACACACTCTGATAACACTCACACACACACGCACACACACACGCACACACAAACACCCACACCTTCACCCTTCTGATAACTGAACCTTAGACACCTCCATCCTTCCCTTATAGTGTCTGTTTTTACCATTAGCTCAGGTCAAATGCAACAAGCTGTAAAACTTTTCATTACAGCAGCAAGATTTAGTGTCCTGAGTCAGGTGACAGTTTCAGGTTCAAGATTAAAGGTCACTTTAAGTGGGTAGGTAGCAGTTTAGGGTTGTTCAGAGAGCTTTTTAAAGTAGAGGTAAAAGTTCATGGTGTTTTAAGGTCTGGTTTTGAGTTATAATGTTTTTTTTTTGGTGTGAGTTGAAAGTTGAAGGGAATTTTGAGGGAATATTTTGAGGCCCGAGGCGATTTTGAGGAGGAGTTAAAGGGTTTTTTTAAAAGTACATGTGCAGTTTTAGAGTTGATTAGACAGGGTGTATGGAAGATTAAGGTTATTTGAGGAAAAGTTAAGGGCTTAAGGCTATTTAGAAAAGCTTAAGGATTATTTAAGGGAGACTTTTTGACAGAAAAGAAGCCTCTGAGTCAGATTATTTACTGGTATTGTCTGAGATGTGGTGCTTCATCAAACCAGGAGGAGTTGAAGGGTAAAAGCAAGTGCTTTGTGAGTCACAGGGGGGTTACAAGCAATTCTGAGAGCTATTAGGAGGTGAAAGGATAGTTTTGTCTGCCGTACAAACAAAACAAAAAAATCCCAGGAGGAAGACAAAGACTGGAGCCACTGACCTTTAACATCCTTACAGCACATTTTCACCCACTTATCTCAAGGCGGCAGTCCACCGGGATTTTTCCTGGTAGACCAAATGGCCAGTACACCACTGCTTTCATCTCAAACACACACTTCTGACATCCACTCTTAACCTATGAACCTATTCAACTTTACTGGGTGTAGTTACAGAAAATAAGCAACAGCAAAATAGGTGGACTTTTGGAATAAATGCACATAATAAACATTGTAATTATACAATAGCAAGCAGAGATGGATAAAAAATCTCAGTATTAATAAAAACAGAATCAACTATACAATGCAAAAACTGCCATAACATGAATGCAGTTTAAGGGAGAAGGGTTTTCCATAACATTACAAGCATTTTTCATAGCGTCTAAGCAAAAATAATCTATGCTCCTATGTTTTAGTCTCACACAAACACACAATGATTAAATGCATTTCATAGAAATGATATTGAATGATTGACCAAAGAGGATGACAGAAAAACCTCTGTTTGCTTTTGGCTCTTTTCAGTAAGCTGACATTTCTCCCTCCTCACATCAGGTCTTTGTTTCCAGTGCAGGGCCCTCACTGTCACCTAGTCATTACAGGTGGTCGACACACAGCTCTGTGATCCTTCGCCCCTTTGTTGGGTTTTTCTTTTTTTAGCACAAACTACTTGACAGATAGACAGACTGTAGAGTGATGTTTGGCTCCAGGCAGTTTCATCACACTAGTGGGTGGTTAAGCTTTATTATGTTATCAATCAGTTTAACATGGCTTTATGTAACACCAAAATGCAAAAGTTAGTTACTTGTGGGATGAAATATGTTACAGGTAAGAGTCCTGTGAATTGGTAAACACAGCTGAAACGACCTTGTGTTCGTATGTGGTGTCCAGTAGTCTGATCACACAGTGGCACAGTTAAATTCACGAATGCGTCATGGCCAAAGTGATGCTACTAAAGGTTTGGTGACTGATGAGCTGTTTACTAGCCTGTGGCGTTTTGTTTTCAGGTTTGTAAATCATTCCATTCACATTGAGGATTTATGTAAGAGGGGAAAGGTTCTCTGAGTTAACCATCTCAGTCACTAATGGAACAGTGAGGTTACACAGTTTATTCAAAAGACTTATTTATATGTTTGACCAGGAATTCTGTTGTGAGGGATTTTTTCCACCAGATAATAAATTCTGAGCAGATCTTAAAGGTGCCACCTGACATGTATAAGAGCTCTGTATTAAGTTACTGCTAATGCAAACTGTGACATTTACTGCTACTTCACATTAACTGATGAAGCACAAGTTGACTTTTATTATGAAGTAGTCACAGGAAATACAATGTGTTAGTGAGTTTAGTGCTTACTGCTGTCATCCATTAAAAAAAGGCTTCTAAAAAGTAAGACTGTGGCTATTTTCTGAATTTTGGACAGCTTTTAATAGAACAAGAAGCAACAGCCATGGTAAGCTTCTCAATGGGGGTTACACCAACCTGAGGGGTGATCAGAGAACTCTGGGGGGCCCTGGAAGCAATATTTTTATAAAGAAGGTGTTTTGGTGTATTTGAAAGACTTCTTGGTGAGTTTAGACCAAAGCTTCATTACTATACAAGTTGAAACTTGCAACTTGCGAAACATGTGGTTTGATTTTAAAAACTTCCACTTTAAACAAATAAGACTGTAATGTTTTCATGGCAGTGTCTCTTTACTTACATCTTCTCTCTGTGGCAGAGCTTCATGCTGCCTTCAGGAGACATCAGAGTATTATCTTTAGATTTTTCCCAACATGGCATTTACTGTGTCAACTCAGGAAAAATTTACACTCCCTTCCTGAGTTTTCCTCATGGAGTCTCATCCTTTTGACAGCACTAATTTTTCCCAAGTTTGGGCAGTGTTGTTGCCGTGTTTACAAATTTATAGGAGTGAGATGTTCTGCTGTCAGACTTCTGGTAAAAGCAGCTTAGCATCTAGCATCCAGACAGACATTGTAACTCTTTTCTACAACCCGGCAGCTGGGACTAGATGAGTTGAGCCACAGCAACTCTTTCAACTGGCTTGATTCCAGCTGATGGCGTTACACCACTGCAACTCTTCCCTGCAGGGTTCTAAAAAGGTCTTGGTTTAAACTGGCCCTTTCTTTTCTGTGGAAGAACATAAATCTGTCATTTAATCTTATTAACACATCATTCATCAACAGCTTCAAAGATTACAGTCTCACTAAAGCTCTGAAGTAATTGAGTTACTTAATAATGGAGTTTTCATATGTAACACTTTATATTTATTACTATGAATACATTATAGTGTGGTGTTCATTTTATTGATTGTAAATATAGACTTAAATTTGCATTAATAATACAAAGAAACATTTATTAATGAACTAATTACCAAAACAAAGTCTTAAAAGTCTAAGAATCTGCACAGAGGACAATGTAAGATAGTAAGTTAAAGGGAATTTCCACTGTTTTGAAGCCTGGACTTTATTTTGATATGCTCTGATGTGCAAATGATGCGCACTTACTGAAAGTTTTACAATTGTTCCATTTAATCTCCTCAGCACAGAGCCGCAACATGACTATCCTTAACGCAAGAGCTGATTAGTACAAAGAACCATAGTTACTGATACAGCCCTGATAACGGAAAACTTCTGATATTTAACTTAGTTCACTTTAAAAGGTAAACCACCTGCAGAGTCTGCACAATTGCAAAACAATATTCCTATGTTGCAAACTTTATTGTTGAACTGGGAAATAGTAATTTACCAAATCAACCCTGCTTCACTGTCTACTTACTTTATTTCTACAGAGAGCTTTAAAGCGTGTAACACAATCATCAGCAGATGGAGTTTTCTAATGGAGACGAATCTGTTGACATGCAAGCTCAGTGACTGATGAATTTCTTCCTTTCTTCTTTAAGGACTTAACTCTTGTTAAAGCCACAGTAACATGAAGGATTTCATCAGAGAAATGTAGTTTGTTACATCAGATGTATTAGAAACATGCACATACACATATATTAGATATCAGCAGGTCAAAATAGACATGGAGGTGAGAAGGTTCTCAGTGTAAACAGCACCACAACTCACTCATCTGTTTACCCAAACTGCTGGATGTTTTTGAGGAACTTCCCCACTGGAAAAGGACCTGGTTCCATTCGTGACCTAATTTCCGTTGCTGGTCTGCCAGCATCTTGTTCAGTTTGGATGGAGGCCACAGCCCCATATGTTGCTTCACTCTGACAGAGGAGAGGTATCAAATTATGCAACACCTTCCCTTTCAGAGAGAAAAACTGAGCGATGCAAGCATGCTGTCTCCAAAAGCTTTGATCCTTTGTCTATTTACATTTTAAAGTTGGAGTCAAAGGATTCATTTAGTTCAACTGGTTTCCAAAAGGGTTTCCAAAACATAAAAATATATTGTTAAATTGAGTAAGGCTACTTATGTCAGTCACTCAGATTAATCTATCCCTCAATGTCACTGAGTATGCTCAGTATCTTCCAAACTTTATTATCACAGTTTCCTTTTATTATATAATTCTTTATGTTCCTAAAAACCACAGCATGCTGCTCTGTAAATTCACTTAGGAACCTTAGGAACAGTTGGAATTTACCCATGGTGATCCCATAGTTATGCCATTAGGGTTATTTCATTTATGACAGATAACCATTTTAGTAAACAAGGGCACAGTCTTTCAGCAACAAAAGTGTTTACCAGATAGGGAAAGTCGGATGCTGAGTTGCATTAATGGAAATGGATCAAAGTACTGAAATGACAAGAGAGAGTAAAGAATACTAAAAAAGTAGATAACACTTTGAACACTACCCAAACTTAGAAGCATGGCACTAAGTCCAGCTCAGAGAGTGAAATTGTGTGGGATATCAGTGTCAAATCCAATCCATCTGATTGTATTTTGTAATTGTATTATGTAAGTTCAAGTTAAATTTTTATGTGAAAAACTTCGGTAATTTCTTATCAAATAAAAAAATTGCAAAAAATAAACAAGGTTTATTTAGCAATTCATTTTACTTTTAATTTTCATTAGCTGCATATTATTGCTTTACTGTATAATGTCAAATATGCCAACAGAATAGTATGAATAGTGTGATAAACATCAGAAAATGAATGATATTTTCTTTAAAAAATAAAAGCTATTTATTTGAACTTGCTGCATCCCTGACATTAATACTGCAGTGCAAGACCAGGGCACATAAACACACATAATATACAGCTGTGCACACACCATCACGCATGGCCATATGGACATATAACAGTAACCTTGCTGCAGTCATAAGCTTTTCAAGCCTGCACACACAGACACAGACACATACATATGTGCACACATACACACTGCTCACTGACCCTGGTGAGGATGATGATAGTAATGATGATGGGACTTCCAGACCTGGACATAAGAGCTGGCTAACTTCTCAACTGTGACGCACTGTGACTTGAGATTTACAATAGCTTGACGTCAGCATCCCTCATTCACTTCCCGTTAAGAAAGGTGAGCCTACAGTGTGTATTTGTGTGTGTGTGCAAAATACTACCGTTTATACTGCTGAGAATGATTTCTCTGCATCTCTCTCAGTTTTGTTTTGTTTCCAAGAATTTCTGAGCCTTAGAAAATTCAACTGTAGCCACTGGCTTGTATGACACCAATGTAATGTGAAACATCTGGAAATTGTATTGGTATCTCTTTGAACATACAGTACATATCTAAAAAATTATATGTATGCATTGACAGATACAAATGCACATTCTGCAAACAGAACCAGCTGCAAAAAATCCACATTTCAATGTTGATCTACGTAAAATTTTAAATTCACTCCTCAAGTCAAATCAAACAGCCAAACCTTCATATTTATGCCACATGACAGCAGAACACCAACTATATTATATCCAACTAAAAAGGTGGAGTAGATATTCTTTATACTGCTTTCTGGCATTACTGCATTATGTTTACAATCCTGTAACATATGGAAAACAGGCACAAACAAGTCTAAAAAACACGCACACACATACTGCCAGGTGATTGTGCTTGCTACTGGATGTGTTGGGAGGCAACACAGTGTGTGTTTGATGATGGTGGTGTTGATGCACTGCAGCCTGCTGTAATGCAGCCAGGAGGAGGTCTGGCATCCAGAAGAATTCCCCCACTCCTCATCTTTTCCAGTGACTTTAAAACCGGAGAACTGAAGTATTCTCTCTGTTTGAATACTTTACACAAAGGCCAAAAACACATAGTATAATATAAAGATGCGTTGCTTCTGCAGTCATTCTGTTTGTAATTGGGTATGATTTAGCATAAAATGTGCAAGATTTATTTGCACAACGATACTGCCCCAAACAAAGCATCTTGTTTAAACATACAAATACAAAGACAGGTCAAGAAGGTAGTGAATCCCATTTCCTTGATAGCTGTTGATGTACTCATGAAGTTGCTTTACTAGAACATTCATTAAAACTACATTTTCAGGTAGTTTAAAAACAAAATGCCCCCCCTGTATTATAGTACCAATACAAACAACTGAGAATGTTGAAATTATCAATATTGGTCTGTCATTGACTCATACAGGATGCAACTTAGTAAGAACTTTTTGTAACAATGAGTCATATGTAGTCAGATCTGACTGCATGTCATGGGAAAGGGTTTACTGATAGCGTCTGAGAATTATCAGCAATGTTTACCTTCAATCTTTAGAGATTTTTGGCCTCTTTTAGATAGAAGAAATCTTTAAGATGTTTTGTGTTTCCTGCCCACAACTTAAATCTTTTGGTCAGTCTAACCACTCTTATCAACCTTATTTTCAGCTGCAGCTAACAACTAATTTCAGAGAAAAAAATATATATATAATTTACTGAATAATCAGCTAAGGTTCAAAAATTTTTTCTCAGCAGCTAATTGCTCCCCTAGGTAGAAGTTAAAAAAAACAACTTCTGCAGCTCAAGAAGTCGAAGCTTATTTGTACGATTGAAACTCATAATTTTTATGAAATTTTGTCTCAATGCTGGCATGACAGATTGCTAAAGTGGCTAAACAAGCCATTGACATATGGAGTGAATTTGGCTTCAGATGAACCAATCGCTGTCTAATCCAGTTCCAGTTTGCAAGGGGTCTGGCCTCAAAATGGGGTTGTGGGCCTCTTTTTATTGGTTGCCAAAGGCTGAACAGAATGCATAACAATGCTTTGATATGTGAATTCATTTTCCTGATTAAAACATTAAAAGAGCATTCTTCTTCACTAAGCTGGTCTGTTCAGCTCAGATGCTGTCTAGGATGTCCTCCCCCACTTCATTTCCTTGGAAACCTGGACCTGTAACATCTGGCTGAGGTATTCTGCACTGTTGTTTCTGTGATCCCATCACTTGCATGAAGGTTGAAGCAAAAAAATCAAAGAAGACTTCATAACGTTAGCTTCACGAAATGTAGAGGAGAGGTCTAAATGTGTTCTATGAGCTCAGTAGGAGTTTAGTGTGTAAATCTTGAAAATGAAAGAAACTGGACAGAGATCTTCAATGAGCCATTGTTAGCATCAAAACAAAACACATGTAAGTGTTTTGACAGGACAGTCTTTCAAAAAATATACAGACATATTTAATGCTGATGAAAAATATAACACATTGCAAATTTGACTACTGCTATGATGTACTTTTATAATGAAATAAATACATATCACATATAAATGTAGATGGAAAATTCATTTGGAAATTCATGATGTTGTAAGCTAAAAAACTTTGTGAACCCCTGCTCTACAGTCTGCAGAAGGAAGAAAACAGTGAGCCATGTTTGATAAACCCAGTTCACTTCACATTCAACCGATATTATATCTTTCACCTTAATTTTATGCATGTATCTACTGGTATTTCTATGTAATATAATGTTAATAACGTGTGTCATGTTTATAAGAACATCCTCAAAGCAAAGGAGAGTTGTGCTATCAAGCTGGCAAATTTCAGTGTATCCACAACAAAGCTGTGTTGTTGGACCCTCTGAGGAAACAGAGCTGTCAATAGTAGTTGCTGATGGAAAACATTCCGTGTTCTAGTCCATTTAAAAAGGGGACATCATTTGAAGCCTCTTCTCTTTTGGCTTTAACTCCAATGACCTTTGCACCCTGTGAGTTCAACATTCAAAAAAAATGACAGCTCCTGAATCTGAACCAGACGGTTTCCATAGTTGAAAGTTATAGCTGCCAGGTTTGGTAAGCCTCCTACTCTCCTGAGGAAGCAGGGTGCAGTCTGCAAGCACAAAGAAAAAAAGGGGAGTGAGTTACACCAAATAAACACATAGAGAGGTGAATAAGTGAGGTTTGCCAGGTATGGGAGCACATGTCAAGGTTTGACTTTACAGCACAGTGGCATAGTCACCTCTGCACCATCTAAACAAACACCCAGCAAGAGAGCTATCCCTTCAAAAGCTCCAGAGTGACCTAGAATACTCTGTTTTTGCACATCAAACTGTGGCAAGAAGTCACGCACACATCTGTGCTGTCATTTTCTTATGAATGTACACAATCAAATCCAGAGCAGCCCTCATGAGTCTCTCCACCCTGTTTGCTTGACAGAAAAGAATGTGTGTATCTGAGTGGGGAATATGTCTTCATGCGTTCTGAGAGGTATGCCGGTTGGCTGCTGTTTTGACAGGCATGCCTTGAATACCAGCCTTCCTCTGCAGGAAACACGCCGAAACAAAACAGGCTAGCTAGGGCAAACACAATCATGACTTTTCCCCAAAAGTTTTATTGAATCAAGATGTTAATGCATAATACAAGTAGAAAACAGATGGTATTTTCTGTTTTACAGAAAGTTACCAACCTATATCCAATTTCTTTCTATGGACTTCTTTAATGAGCAGAGTAGCCAAAAGAATAATTGAACAGTAGGTATGTACAGTGAGAAACAGCAAATTACATAAAATGTAATTAAATAATCACAAACATAATATTAATGCAAGTTGTATTCTGGATTCTCGCTTTTTCTAGGCTTGGTCATTGAAGTAATAAGATAAATGTTCTGGGGAAGGGTTTCTGCAGCTCTTATATTAATTGTATTGGTAAACAGTCAGAAATATCCTACCGAGAACATGACCACAGAACTCTAATACCATTAGTATTTGGGCAGTTGCACTCTTAATTTGAATACTTTAGTAATTGGTTTTCCTTTATTTCTGCTTGTGTACAGTTTGTACAGACTATCTCTCTCTTCCTCCCTACACTTGTATTTTGAAAGTTATATGTTTGCCAAAAAAGAGACAACACACACAATAAAGTTAAATATGAATTTAATTATATCCTTATCAGGCCCGAATAAATGTGCAATTGAAATCTGATATTGAGACCATCTTAGTTTTAACTCTGCCAACAGGGTTATAGCCAGATTTTTGGGGAAGCTGAGGTCACAAGAAACACTTTTTTGGAAAGCTACTAACCAAATTCTGTGGTATTTTGAGTATATACAATAAAACCAGAAATTTCGAAATTTGAAATTATTCATTTAAGTGTTCACTTTTAGTTTCTGTAAATTTTACCTTCTGGTGGAAAATAGTAAATATTTTTCTTGTTTAATTATTGTCCTTTTTCTATTAAATCAGTCAATTTAGTCAGAGAAATGACCAGAATCAGTTTTTTAACCCATCAAGTGTTATACCTGATATCATCATAGAGTGTAAACTCCTTTTTTTGTCATTAAAAACCTCTCAATTTTCTGGAAATATTGAGAAGACAAGAACCTGGGTGGTATCTAGGTGATGCCCTGCTGCAGAGCTTTTCATCGACATGATATAATATTTTAATGAATGGTGGATATTTTGAAGTATAAAACATAATGTGTTAACATGGACAATTCCAACAAGAACCCTTACAGAGGGAAGAGTGTTATTACTTCGAATTACATTCAAATTGAACGTTTCATAGCCAACTTTTGACATTTTGACTTTGACAGTTTGTATGTGTATATGAGTGTGTGTGACGGCTTGGTGGGGTGTCTGAATAACATGACAGGTTGATGGCTGACCGGAGCAGGGAAGTGTCCAAGTTATTACAGAATCTCAATCTCTATTAGATTTAATCTCAGTCAGGGGGCCAAACACTGATGTCACTGTTGACTTTTACACAACAAGGCCAAGCCAACATCCATAAAGTATGAGATTTCACTGGGATCACACAAACACACACCCACACACACTGCAGCACACTGTAGAAGAAATGTGTGAAAGCAGACATTAAGAAGAATATACTGGGAGTTAAAACACACACGCTTTTTGCTGTAATCCATCAATCCTTTCATTGCTCATCATTTCAACACACATGCTCATCATGTACTCCCTCTCCATCAACATATCTCACTCTGATAAGGGTCTCTTGGCTAAGGCAGAAATCCTCCCACCAGTTTTTTTGGCTGAAATAAACTGACTGCAGGGTCATATGACCTGCATACTGCCTCACTGTTCAGCACAATGAACAGAGCTGTGAGGAATGCCACCTTCTTTTGCCCATAAAAACACCCAAAACCTGACCTGCCTCTTGTGTTTTAAGCTCAGCGCTGTTTGTCTGGCCTTGGTATTTGCAGACTGGCAAAGTGAGTTTTAATGGAGAAAAAATCTGGAGGGTTTTTTGGGGGCTCAGATTAGCCCGCCGTTTGTTTTGACAGGCCTGTCTGAAACAATTGTCTCGAACCACAATCTTTGTGTGTGTGTGTGGCCATTTGCTGTCTGTTGTGCAAAACTTAAGGCTCTTTGTTTCTTACAAAAATGTATTAAAGGTCTGACTAGCTTCCACACTGTTGGCTGCAGTGTTGATGCATTTCAAGGTACAAACTTAGAAGTGCACCA
Organism: Acanthurus lineatus; assembly: GCA_029814665.1. Taxonomy (NCBI): domain Eukaryota; kingdom Metazoa; phylum Chordata; class Actinopteri; order Acanthuriformes; family Acanthuridae; genus Acanthurus; species Acanthurus lineatus. Next base: position 2,215,304 of record JAPZDV010000016.1, read on the forward strand.
ATTGCACCTTTAAATATTTGTAACATGAGGTCCTGCAAACAATGGAATTAATGACTGTGTACTTTAAAAGCTGGTACTGGAAGTGAGCGGTTTTAGCCTTTCTAAACATAAACACTGCACAAGTCAGCAGTTTATCATTGGGCTGTAACTCTAGTGTCCAGGTTCCAGAGCTATAATTCATCCTGATGGACTAAACTCCTGACAGAGGTTTACAGACGCAGAATCACAGGTAAAAGGTTTGGCTTAGTTAAGCCAACTGAATAAACTTTGTTATGGTTTGCTCTAGGTTGCATCTCATTGTTAAAATCGGCCATTATTAGTTAGTAGTGGGCAGGAAACAAACAGTGGTCTCCAGTGCAAAGCCAAACTCTTTGTCCAGTCTACCCTGACCTCATCCTCAAGAGGTTTTATGGCACAGAATATCCAAACTTTTGACTCCACTCTTTCAAAAGTTAGC